>VDFB02090061.1:0-10753 GCA_007258455.2 Sequoia sempervirens
CTCAAATGCTAAGTGTGATGTCCTCTCTATTTAGATGCCTATTTATAGAAAAAAATGAGAAAAAGAATGCTAATTTGTTTCAAGAAAACATGATGATAACCAAGTGTCAACTTGAAAGGTTTGTTTGTGTTTTCTTACATTTCCCGACCAATTCCATCTATAAAAGTATGGCTCAAATGCATACTAGGTTAATAAGGGATAATTAATTACCTTTTGAATGGTGGATTCGTAGTAAGCTACACATTCCATAGGCTATTGAGTCACCTCATAGGTGCTTCCTAGAATCCAAAGCAGGATCCATATCTTTTCAGGTGGTGGTCATTTTCTTTGGCTTAATCATTCCGTCTGGGATATTAATTGCCAGCACATACTAATGCAAGGCTAGAAGGAAAATTTTTGGCTCAAGTTTCAAGGAAATCATAGTGTATCACATGGTTTCCAAACACAATAATGAATTCTTCCCACTCCAAAATGGCAAGTAATTCATTTTTGCATGAGATAAGGAATTAGCAATACATGTTGGATTAAGTACAAAAGTATACTTTCCTCTACCACCTTGAGAAAAGATAGCTAAAAATTTTCATGAAAAAGATTTTAATGCTTAAATATATTTTGAAATATTCCAAGCCAATTGAAGTGAATTTTTTGGCATATCTAGAGCCGAGTAAAAATTATGAAGAATCCAAGACCTACAAAAGATTTCATCTAAAGAAAAAATTTCACAAAGTTCATCACAAAAAATTCAAAAGGAGATTGGCCAACACTTTCTTAGTGTTATATAGTCATCAAAAGCTATGTATGTATGTGAAGATTTATCATATGCTATGCCTGATATACCAGGCAAGCCGAAGAAGGAAAATACAATACAACTGGATAGGCCCAAAGTTTACAAAAACTAGGAAAGACTTGAGGTGAAATGGGATAATATTCATGACCCATGCCTCACAAAAAACCCTAATTATTTAAGAGAAGAATCATGTGCAAGGATGAAGGTATCTCGAGAAACCATACTGACAACAAAGAAGGTTTGGTATAGTGGGCTTTCAGAATACATGGTCCCACTAGTACATTATTGCTCAAAGATAGTTGTTGCTACCATTCAAAGTTATAAACTAAGCACCCACTGCATCAAGGGCCAAACCTTAAGTGTTCACATCAGCCCACAAGCCATTTGGAACATGCTATACATCCCAAACCCAAGTATCAGGATGGATTGAATTGGGTCCTTCTCTCCTGCTAAAGGAGAAAATACTTGGAAGGCGATGGAAAAGAGCTCAGATTTCCTGATGGAGGAAATTGGTGAGAAGGGAATCCTAGGTGCCAAGTTGCAGAGTATCCCAGTGCCACACAGTTCATTTCTTGAAGACATGTAGGATGCCTTGTCAATGCTATTATTTGTGTGTAGTAGGGACTTCGATGAGATGGTGAAATCTTTTCAACTAGGGCAAGTTTTCTAATTCCATAAAGAACACAATAACTTCTAGTATGATTTCGCCAAATTCCTAGTGGAGGAAATGATATGGAAAATAGAAAATTACCTGGTGGAGGGAAAGTTTAGATTTCTCTCCTTGGTTCAAATGTTCCTGCATCAAAACCTTGATTTCTTTGGCAAATATTTTGACTTGTCAATTTTTGATGAGAAGCAAAAGAGGGAGCTAGTATCCACATGCACACCATTTCTTTCAATGAAATATGATTACTATGCATTTTTTAGATTATTTTATAACTCCGGTCTTGCAAGATTTATAAGGAAAAGATGACATAGTCCGGTTCAACATAGATCAGATCGGATATATGCAGAGTTTCACTCCCGCTTGTGACTAGTTCTTCAAAGTAGATTTCACGATTCTCTGAGTGTGGAGCTTCACTGATCAACCTTTCCTACTGCCGACCAATGTCACAAATAGGGTGCTCACACTTGAAATGTATTGCTAGGTGTGTATCATTGATTATATACCTTCTATAGTAGCCAAAGTGTCAAGAGGAAAGGATTCTTCACTTGTTTGAAGAATTTAAAAATTGTGACTCTACTAAAGAAGCAATCACGTCATCTATTACAAGATAAATTGGTTCATTTAGGGTTGGTTTAGGTATTTGATAAATGGGAATACAACCCTTTCAATGACCTGCTGCAGCTGCACATGAAGGTTACTCATGCTCCTCGACCCTACTAGGAAAAGAAGTGCAACCCATGAGTGGTCAAGGATGAATTTTTTGTTGAACTAGCACGTGTTCCCATGAAGGATAACAGAGAGCCATGGAATAAGTTTTACTTTGATGTGGTGAAGGCTATATTAAGGATAGTGTCTAGATGGAACACACCATGTACAAAAAGTTACAGAAGGATGAGGAATGAACTAATAAGAAGATAAAAGCTTTCTAGAAATATCACCAAGATACAAGACCATTGAATGCTCCATATGAAAGCTTGAAGGAGGACAAAGAATTTGAAAAATGGTGGGATGAGGAGTATCCTAGCTTCGAATCCAGCACCAATAAGGACAATGACCTAGAAAGTGGGTCTAAACAACAAGAAGAAGAAGAAACAATGACTTATGCATCCCCTGCACAACAAGAGAAAATATCTATACAACCCATCTTTTTAGCCACAAATGTGCAGTTTAATGTATCAAGGGATTCACATACACTCACTTGGGCCACTAAGGTAACTAGAGTGTCACAACAATTGGGGAAACCTCACCCATAAAGTGGTAGTTAACAGAGGCTACTATTGGGGAGAGTTCACAAGAACCCGCCAGAAGGAAGGTGCTTGCAGCTAGCCAAGAGCTCGAAAAAGGGGAGGAGTCGCTAGTGAGTGAAGGGTTGTCATTGACTAGTTAGCAAGTAAATTTTTCTCGTTCTTCTCTTGCTTCTCAGTCCTTGGTATTCCCCACTATCTCCATGGCAATCCCCACCATGAGTTCTAGCTCTCCATTTCCCACCTTTGATCCAATGCATTCATGAGGTTTCACCCAGTTCACACAGGTCACTCCACCCACCTTACTCCTCTATGAACCCTTACACTAGCTGCTGCCATTCAAATCTTCTTTTCCTCACTTTTCAAAGGTACTGCCGACACCCCTACTTCTACTTTTTCCAGAATTCCTCTTCCCTTATAGTAGGTTGACTCCACAATGACAACTCCTTCACCATTTCATCCTATGAGTCCTCCCACTGGTTCACCAATTGAGTTGTGACAAGTGGCAAGCTCTTTTTCTAGTTGTTAAACCAAGGTTTGGAATGTGCCCCACTTCTCCCCACAAACTGTCACTCTACAAAAAAATAAAATGCTTGGGCCTATCAAAACTACCTATCCACATGGCCTACCTTCTGGTGCTGCTTTTGTAGGTGGGATAGTCTCATCGATATCCCAATTCATGGTGCAGATTGATTACAAAAAAGAAGTACAGACAAATAGAATGAAAAAGCACAAGGAAAAGGGTGATAGTACACCTGCTGAGCCAAAAATACAAACTCTCTATGATGAGACCCATCAAGAGCTGAAGTTTGCAACCATGTACCCAATGATAACCAAGCCACATGGGGAGATGTGTGCAAAAAACTATGAAATATATGCGATAGGGCTTTACAGGAAGGTGGCCTAACTACATAATAAGGTTGAGCTTATGGAGGATACACAATAGGTGGTCACCTCTAAGTTTCTTAAAATTGGTCACTGATTGAATAAAATGTATGAGTAGCTTAAATTAGTAAGGGAAAAGGCTAGTCTTTTGGATAAAAAGGAGAAATCCCTAGAAGCGGATGTTGCACGTTTGATAGAGAGGGTGTTGGTAGTAGAGAATGAAAGGAGTAGACTTCAAGGGGAGCTTGCAAAAGTTTAGACTATTGACCATGCTATGGTTAATGAGCCGCGTACTAAGAATTTGGAGGTAGAGAAAAATTTGTAGCTAAAGAATGAGGAATTGGAATGGCGTCGCATTGAATATGATCAAGGGATGGCACAAAAGAATGAGGCTTTAGAGCACCAGTAAAATCAATATGAGAAAAAGTTGCAAGAGAAAGATACCAAGTTTAAGGGTGAAAAGGTCCAATTAGAAAAAGAACTTTAGGAGACAAAGTCCTCTCTTGACATGCATTTGGTAAGCCACTCCTAGGCCAAGGAAAATTGGCATAAAAAAATCTCTTCTATTAAAAGCTTGCTCCTTTCCTCCCTTGTGTAGCTAGATCTTATTCCATTGGTTAGGCAATTGTATATTTATCATTAAGAAAATATTTTTTTTTTTCCTAGTACTAAATCCCATGCTCCGGTTCATCACCAAAGCATGAGGCTCATGGTACAATTGAGTGATTCCCACGATTTACCTTGGAAAGGGTTCTAGAAGAAAAATATCTGTCCACCAAGCTATATTCGGTCTCTGATCAAGACCTCGCCCAGGTAGGAATTGAAGATTGGGATGTTGTTGTCCAGACAACAAACAAGTTTATCCATTTCCACTTTGTGTTCTAGTGCACTAAAGCAGCTGCTGCTACTCTAAACAAGACTTTGGACAACATGCGGGAGAGTTTCTCTAGGTTAAATGAGATGGGTCTGCTGTCTCTGTTCCTTTGATATGACTCTATTGCTATGGTTGAGAAAATCACAAAAAGAGTAGAGGAGAAGGAAAATGACCCTGATGCTTTCCAGACTTTTAGCCATCCTCCTACTGTAGTGGACATTGAAAGAGTCATTCATCCTCTTGCACAACTACTATTGCATTGTGAAACAAGGGGCAGTTTACTTGATGTGCTACCTCATAAGGAAATGATTGACCTCGGCAGAGTGTAGGAGAATTTGTGCAACATAGTAAGGTCATTCAAGGATGATTGGTTTCCCCTACAAGTGGCTCTTTCCAAGCTCTAACTCCATCACCTGGTGAATGGTACTTTGGTCTACAAAACAAGAGAAAGTTTGGGTTCTTTGCTCCTCAAGTGAAATGCCCCTGGTAGTCAACAAAATCTGTGAATGAATATTCAACAAGCTCCCTTCGGGTATATTTTTTCTCTAAGTATTAGCCTATGCATCACAAATAATCCACTCAACCTTTTTGTGAAATTCTATTGCCCCCTTCACATGTTTACTCTGCACTCCCTGAATGTTTACTTTCCTTCACATCTCGGGAATCCCCACTATGCTTCCACATGTCATAGTTGCGAGCTGTTTTGATAATTCATTTTTGCTTCATCATTGGGCTCCACTTGAGTCCCATGTAGTTCTCATTCCCAAAGAAATTTGGCAGGCTCCACAATCGGTGTCTTTGATGCACTTTTACTACATGTATGGTCTATGCAAGCTTTCAACAAGAGGATGAAATAGCAATCATGAAAAGTGAAATGCTACCACACATCTCTTATGTGCACACTACTTCAGTGCCAAGGATGAAGTGAACCACAAGCTGTAACTTCGGCCATGTGTTTTGAACCACCTACCTCAGAGGGCAACACTTGTCTGCACGAGGCTCTGCTAGACCACTACCATCATTTGCAGAGGATGCACCTAGACCAGAGCGACTAGATGCTTTTGCTTGAAGTCTTTCTATTGCAATGGTCAAAAGGAATCTTTGATTATGCATCATTGCTAAACATTTTCAAATCTCTTCTGTTACTGCTCTCCAAGGTGGCGAGAGTTTTCAACTATATATACTTCTCTCTGTTTTGGGGCAACAATCGAGATTTTGAAGGAACATTAATTTTTGGAAAAGACACCAAGCCTTTATTACTATTTTGTTTTTATTGTAAAATAATTTCAGACTGTGCCAATTGTTTGACCTTTCTATTATTTTATGTTATTTGATTAAACTTTAATCTATGCTACTATTGTTTGGATATTTCATTTGAGAACTTATATATATATTGAATGCAAGTTTGTTGATCGAGATCATGTCTTATGACTCTTCTTGGTAGTACGAATGTATGCTATGTTATTTTATGTCAATGAATGAATTATCTATACTTTAATCTTTAGTTTCTTCCTTTCTGGAACATTGCAAATACCAATCGGACCCTTAGATCTTGGCGCATCACCTTAGGTTAGAATTTATTTTATTATATCTATTTCCTTTTCCCTTTCCAAACCCCCCATCATAGAAGAAGCCAACTTCTTTACAAATGTGGAGGTCACTTATTTTAGCACAAAAGGTCCTCGATAAACCGAGTTTCCCATAAGAAACTATTACCTTGTCAAATTTTGGCATCAACAGGACCTAAAAAAAAGTGTTAGGAAATATGTTGTATTTAATGCTACTTGTTGGGATAATACTAAAAATTACACTTAATTAAGCATATGAGAGCATAAAGGGGTCAAATAAAGTATGAAAAAGGGATAAATAGTAAAGATGTGCCTAGAAAAGCGTGAAATCTTGTTACAAGACTTTACATCACTTCAAAATAAGACTTAATAATGAATTAAAAGGTGATATTTAGGTGAATTATAATTAATAGGATCTAGAAGAATGTATAAATGTCTTAAAACAGTTCACAACACCTTCAAAAGATTTTCTTTGAGTTTTAGTACCTAAATAAGCATGTTCAGACCATGTTGCAACATAAAATTAGAGGAATTTTTTTTTGAGATGGGCAGGACTGTGGAGCACAGGCGAGAAAAGTAGGATATTGAATCTCTAAACAATGGAGAAAGTCATGGAGTAGGATCTAAGGAATCCTAGGTAGAATCGACACATGTTCCAAGAGAGGAGAAAAGTAAGGATGAATCTTATGAGGACACCGGAAAAGAAATTTAGGTGGACTTGGGAGGAAAGAAAAAATTGGGGGGGTCCCCTAAAGGAAAAAAAGGAAAAATTTCCAATGAAGTGGTAGGGACCGTTGATAGGGAAGGAGCAAAGCACAAACCTTGGTCTTCACTGGTTGGTGTTAAGCCAAATGGAAAATCGATTTTCCCTCTAGTGTGTAATTTTTCTAGCCTAGTGAAAGGTAAGTTCTCCATCACTGTGCCTGATCTAATTATTGATCATAATATTTCTTTGATGGAAAAAGTTCTAGTTGAAAATTTTATGGGCCCTAGAGAAAATGTTGAGGTGGTTAGGGATTTTTTCAAAAATAAGTGGAGAATCAGTGGGAAGGTAATAGTGGGTACTATTCCTAGAGGATTTTTTGCCTTTGAGTTCACCTACAAGGAGGATATTTTGGCTATGAGGAGTGGTGGACCTTGGGTCATAAGAAAATATTCCTTGGCACTCAAGAAGTGGACTTCTCATCTGGATCTCTCTAACTCTATTTTTGAGAACATTCCAGTTAGGACTAGAATCCTTGGTCTCCCTATGGAATAATGGAATGAGGACATATTCAATGGTATTGCTAGTTCTTTTGGAGAGCTCCTGTCTATTGTCCCTCTGAGAACAACTAGAAAGTGGTTGGTGTTCACTCAAATTTGTGTGGGAGTTTCATAGAATGCTGACCTCCCTTATTCAATAGATATACAGTCAAAGTTGGGAACTTGGACACAAACTATAGAGTTTGATTCTATTCTATTTGGTTGCTTTAAGTGCAGAAAAATAGGGCATTGGGCTAAGAAATGTCCATTAAATTATAGTAAAGTCAAAGAAAACCACCAGTATAACCCTAAGACTGTCTGGAGAAAGAAATCTGATTGGGAAGGACAAGCAAGTAATACTAATACCCTTAATGAGGAGTCTGGAAGGAAACCTGAAACTTAGAGGAATACCTCTAATTTCAATGGTGAAATAGAACCCATGTATCCTAATGTGTAGAAGAATCACCAAATAAGGGTAGAAAATATTGTTGGTCTAAAGGAAGATGGTGAAGAAACCTTGGAGAATGTAGGGGATGATAAAAGGGATGAGGACTTTGTTTCCTCCACTCCTAAGATCTTATCAAAAGGAAAAGATAATGGGAATCCTAGATTGGAGGTTATTCCTATCTAGGGTCTCTCTCTAGATATTTGTATTCCTATCCTGAATACTACTTCTGTAGAAGGTCCCCTTTGAGTAACCCTCTTAAACTAAGGGAAAAAACTACTTTAGATTTTTTCAAGGACACCTTCGAGAATCTGAGCCAGAACATCAAAATTTTGAGTGACAATCTGAACCAGCTTATGAATGGGTAGATGGATACTCTCCCTTGGGAACAGAGAAGAATGTATGATAAGGAATGGGAATCTGGTAGAGAGATGGAGAGCCAAGAAGATACTAATTAGGAAGAATTCCTCTCTCATTCAAAGAAAAAGAAGGAGAAAATAAAACATCAAAATACTCTAAGTGGATTCGTTACTAGGACAAGAGCAAAGGTGGATTGTGGAGCTACTAAGTTAAGCCAAGGAAAAAGATTGGGTAAATGGTAGAGAGAGATGAAAGCTTTTTAGGACATAGCGGATGGTGTTCAAAAGACCATTCCAAAGATTCTCCAATCCCATGGTAAGATATGAAGATTATTTCTTGGAATATAAGAGGGCTCAATAGCATTCACAAGAGGGATGTTTTGCACAATTTTGTTAGGGATCATAAACCTGATATTCTCCTCATCAAAGAAACTAAAATGTCCAAAGAGAAGGTGGAAAATTCTTTAGAACTATAGAATCCAAGGAAATATTTTAGATGGTGTGTCATGAGGAATTGCAACTTTTTGGAACTAGAACCTAATTAAAGGGGAACCTTTGTTGGAGAGCACCAATCATGTGGCTACTAAATTCACACATATCAGCTTAACAACTTTAGTTGGATTCAGTCAAAAATCTATGCTCCCAATGGGAAAGGATCTAAAAAATGTTTGTGGAATGAGCTCTCTACTTTCCATAGGATTTTTTATAATGACCACTAGCTAGTAATGGGCAATTTTAATACTCCCCTTTTCAATAAAGATAAATTTGGAGGATTTTAGGTGAATCAGGAGAGTAAATCTGATCTTTTTGACTTCATCAACAACAAGGATTTGATTGACCTACCAGAGACTTTTAAAAGGAGCCCAAAACACATGGTTGAATAAGAATTGTTAAGGAATTTATTCAAGTAAGATTAGATAAAGTCTAATTTCTCCATTAGTGGCTTATAGCTCGTTTTTCTCTTAGCTCTCTAAAAAAGTAGAGATTGGGATCACTTATACAGAGTTTTTGTGGTAAGACCCTCATAAAGGTGAAGAAAAAACTCACTTTAGATTTGAAGAATGATGACTCATCACCTTATTTTTGAGTCAAATAAGAAATGGTGGAATATTGATGTCTCAAGGTGACCTTTATGCTTGGGAATTGCTAAAAAACTAAGAGAAGTCAGAGCAAAGAAACTAGAAGCTAGAAAAGAGTCGCTTTGCAAGCATTTTTGGTATTAAATATGAACTTCAAATGGAGCTTGCAAAGATCTGGGACAAAATTATGAGGGGAAGGATACATTGAAAATATATTGAAGTTAAATAAAATGAAGTCTTGGGGTAGTATGACAATAACTAAAAAGAGAGGAATTTAAGGTGAGATTGAGGTACAATGACTCTCGATTGGAGATAGAAATGCACTGAATGCTCATTTGTTTGCTTCAAAACATAGGGATTCAATAAGAATCTGTTTATCATAGGGAGTTAATGCAAGCACTTCCTTGGGATTTGAGGAAGAGGGAGAGGTAAATCAAAAGAGCAGAGTTTTCACTCTTCATAACGTGTACTTTTTAGAAATGGAAATCAACAGGAAATGAGCCAAAATTTTTATATTAGAGGCTATCCCTAAGGTTGTTGAGAGGGAAGATAATAAAAAGCTTGCGGCCATCCCCTCTAAGGAGGAAATCATGAAATTTTTCTTTTCTTTCAAAGGAAATAAGGCCCCTGGCCTTGATGGATTCCTTATGTTCTTTTTTCAATGGTTTTGGAATATTGTTGAAAATGATGTCGTGAATGCTATTAAGGAATTCTTTAGATCTAGAAGGCTACTTAAGGAACCAAATGCTACTTTAGTGGTCCTTATTCTTAGAAAACCTAGGGCTATGGAGTTTGAGGCATTCAGACCCATTAGTCTGTGCAACTCTTTCTATAAAATCATATCAAAGGTTTTGACTTCAAGGATCCTTTATATCCTTCCTTCATTGATTTCCCCTTAGCAAAATGGTTTTGTACCTAGAAGGAAAATATTAGATTCTACAGTCACTATCCATGAGATTATCCATTCACTTGTCAAAATCTAAAATTGAAGGGTTTCTTCTTAAGCTAGATATTTCCAAAGCTTATGATTGTGTTGATTGGTAGCTTTTATTTAAAATTCTTAGGGTTTTTGGTTTTAGCAGTAGAGTCATTCAGTTGGTGAATCAATTGGTTACTACAGTCTCCACCTCTATTATTATGAATGGACCTCCTTCCAGATTCTTTCAAAATTCAAGAGGCCTAAGACAAGGTGATCCCATCTCACCTATTCTATTCACAATAATGGCTAAGAGCTTGGGAAGGAATCTTAAAATATTAATTGAATAGAGGTCTCTTGCTGGTCTTAGTCCTTCATCTACAATTTTTTTTTTCTCACCAACAGCTTTTTGATGACACTATGATGATGGGAAGATCTATGGTGAATGAGGCTAAGACTTTGAAAAAAACTCTGAACATGTATGAGAAGGTGACTGGGCAGGTGGTCAACAGACATAAGAGTTCCCTTTTTTCTTCAATAACCCTAACCATAGATAGGTCAAGATTGCAAGAATCCTTGGTTGTAGAGTGGGATCCTTACCTTCTTCTTATTTTGGATTTTTGTTATGTCTTTAACCTCTAGATTCCTTTTGGTGTTCGCTGGTTGACAGGGTCAGAAAGAAGTTGG
>VDFB02090062.1:0-24629 GCA_007258455.2 Sequoia sempervirens
ACAAAAGGATGGTGAGATAAATCTTCATAGCTTCAATTTAACCTTGATTGAAATAATTGCACTAGATGTTGGATACTTAAAATTTATCACATATGCTAAAGGGTTATTAGACAATAGATGGAAGAGTCACTTGGCCAATACACCAAAAATCCATGAGTACAAATGGCCTCATGATTACACAATGTACCAATGGGAGCAGACATATCTAGCTCGCCTAGAAGAATAGGCCTTGCAGTGAAGCACCAAGACTTGGGACACTATCATGGAGGGAGGACCTTGCCAGATCTGAATGATCATGGGTACCTTACGATCACTAACAGACTTGGGTATCTTGAGAGTGCTCTAGACTTCAACATCTGATCATTTCTCATCTTTCATTTCTTTTATGTAATACTATGTAAACAACAATAATTAAGACTTTTTGATTTATGTTAAAAGTGGGTAATTGAAAAAGACACTTTTTGACATGTAATGGTTTGAAGCTTGTCGCTTCCCTTACTCACCTATAAAAGGGAAACTAAGACCAAATGCTAATCATCAATAGGGGAGTTAGTCAAGACAAAATTTTGAAACGTATTGTAAAATCTTATTGAAGATCAATAGAATGAAGTTATAAATGGTGGTCGAATTTTGGTTTCAATTGTTTGTTGAAGTGAATTAATGAATTTTATCTTGCTATCTCCAGTTTGATCTTTCCTTGTTATTTAAATCAATATATCAAGGGTATGTTTGGTTTATCAAAACACATTTTCTATGTTTGTGTGGTTAATTTACTGGTTCCTTTAAGGGAGAATTAAATTCCTTTAAGTAAATCATTGTAACCTAGGGAGAATCATTGGGATCAATAAGAAGAGTCTGGTAACTACAATCTTGTACATTTATACAAGGTATAAACATCCCAAGTTCCATACAATTCGAATTTCAGCCAGAAGGAGGATACATATCATTTTGCATTCTTGACTCTGTTGCCCAATAAGTAAAGGCATTGATCATATTTATAATAAAAATAATATTTCAAAAAAAATCTCATTTATACATTTTGAATTTATGTAGTAGGAGTAGGAATAGGAGTTATTTTTTATCTATTTCAAACCCTCATGCTAGTGCGAAATAGATTATGAGCGGATGAATAAGTTGAAGAGATAGTAATTAAATAAACCTCTAAATTTGTGTGAGGATATAATCTACTTAATTATCACCATTTAGTTTTGGAAGAGTTTATATTTATTGGTGATCAAGGTACACCTGCCTAGTCCTAGTAGAGTTTGAAGAGCAGGGAATTCCAACCATCTTGGTTGATTATGTTTGTTGGCCAAAACATTGCTAAACCTGATCATAGAACTTGGCACACTCTTAGGGTTTGTAATCTGCAATTTTGGGAACCAACACTCTAGGACCAAGACATAAAAGCAGCAACCTCCTTCTAAAGACCAGAAAACTAAGAAATCCCAATAATGTTACCAAAGCTATCATGTCTTCTAATCATTCTAGGGTTTTATGTTTTATTTCCCCAACAACCATTTCTTGAATGTTGAACGCAGATGTTTCTAATCCCTAAAAAATTGTCACTTTTAATGAGTTTGTTTTAAAAGAAAAATCTCATTTGATGTCCAAAATCTGAGATTCAAACTCATATTCCATTGTTGTTCTATTGATTCAAGTTGTTGATTTATACATTATTATTTATTTGGACTTTAGGAAATGAGGAAAAAGACTTTAAGGCACGAATTAGATGATAGTGATCATAATGCTAAAATTTCAATGACAGATTGTGAGCACTTTTGTAAAGAGAATGTGGCCAAGAATAATGAATATTTATCACATCTTGGTTTGACAAACAGGCAAGTTGTAAATCCACTAAGTAGTATATTATTTGTTTAATAGTGTTTAATGAAATTTTATAGGCAAGAGCTTTATGTATATAAGACATAATATGATATTTTTTTTATAGGCAAGAAAAAGAGTGCAAAGAAAATGCAGAGAAAAAACAAAAGGAAAGAAAAGATACAGTGCCGCCAACTCATAGAAGCCAACACATTTGTGACTCAACAAATGCAATTGGTGAAAAGAATAGTTGTGATGATGTGCAACCTGATATAGCACATGGTGATGTGGAGCCTGATATAGCACATGGTGATGTGCAACGTTGTGATGATCTCTTAGCACAAAGTCTAAAAGAGATTATTGAAAAGCATGAGAGCAAAGGAACAATAAGTCTACAAATGATTTATTCAAGATTAAAGGATGTGTTTGAAGTGAAATATGAAAAGACTGGTACTGATCTACCTATTCATGCCACACATGATGTGGTCAAGGAGCATGAAGTTCTGGTTAATGAAAGTCATGAAGAGAGATCGCTTGCATCTGGTGTGCCTCAGAGTGCACCTGTTGCATCTACAACTTTTGATGGAACTAGTGGATCAACTAGAAATATTGGTAGTGGTTTAATAGAAGATGTGTCTGCTTTTGTCAAAAGACAAAGATTGAGTGAATATTTGTAAAGATCTATAAAGAGGAATGCAAAAGAAAGAAAATTAGAAGGAAAGAAACCATTCTTAGTTGAGGTATCAAGAGATGGTGAGCCCATTGGGACAAATGCTGCAAGGTGGACCTTTGAGTTGGGTGTAAGATGTAGGGCCCATTTGGATATTTGCAAATCAAATTTTGCAGAGCAAGATCCACAAAGTTTGGAAAATGTTACACAAAAAATGGAAAATGCTTTTGAGACTACTGGTGGACAAATCTCTAGAAAATATTACAAACAAAAGATGAAACTTTTGATGAACAATTTTAGAAAAACAATCATGGAGGGAAAAGAGAGGTTAGTCTCCACTCTATCTCCCAAACAGTGGGAGGCATTGAAAGAAAGTATGTGTTTTGAAGAATATTTGACAAAGAGTAACGGAGGCAAGAGAGCAAGAGATAATGTGAGGGTTGGATATACATTTGGCCGAGGCGGGTTGCAGGCCAAAATGGACAAATTTGGAGTAAATGTATGGCTTTTTGGTTCAATTTATGTTATGTTATTTTATTTTGATTTTTTATTGAACTAACTATATGTTGAAATTGACATTGTATTTTAGGTGGAAAATAGTAATAGAGAAGCAGGTGCATAAGATATTGTCAATTATATGGTAGCACCAGATCCTAGTAAATCTAACAGTAGGTTGAAGTGGAAATCTAGTTCGTTAACGGAGATTTCACAACAATTTGTTAGACTCCCAGTAAGAGCCTCTCCAAATCATATCAACTCAAATGAAGGGTACCAACATGTAATGAGTTGCATATACGGTCTCACTGAGAAAGTTTCACAGTTGGTTGCCTTTGTTAAGCCTATAGTTTCTGCATGGAATGAGCATAATTCCACGGATTTAGATGAGGTAAGAGGCTCTATTGATCTTATTTATTCTTGTTTGGAAATTCTATATATAAATGCCTCTTAATATGTAGATTGAAATCTGAGCGTAGGAGAATCCAACCCAATTTCTTTATTGTTGGAGTGATCCAGAAAATTTTCTTTTGGACAAATTTATAGCTTGCATTCTTTACTTGACAATTGAATGCTTTGTATATTTTTTTTCATGATGGTTAAAACCACATGTAGAGCAATTTTATCAAAGCAACAAGAAAACGAAAAAATGCCTTGATGTCAACAGAGCTATGGATATTGATAGTGATCATGATGAATAGAATGTGCAACACACTCATAGTTGTGTTGAAGTTGAGGTAATATAATAGTTGTTGTCAGTTATCTGTCCCAATGTTTTGTCATTCTTCATGCTTAAAATGTTCTTTTGGACAAAAAATCATAGCTTTTGCATTCTTTAAGTTGTAAGTTAATTTGTCCCAATTTTTTGTCATTATTCTTTTGGACAAAAATTTATAGCTTTTGCATTCTTTAAGTTGTAAGTTAATTTTTCCCAATGTTTTATCATTCTTCATGCTTAAAATGTTCTTTTGGACAGTTTTTTTTATAGATTTTGCATTCTTTACTTGACTTATATTAATTTTTGTATGATGATTAAACCACATGCAAAGTATTTATATGAAAGAAGAATGAAAAGAAAAAGGCCATGTCGATAGAGCTCTCTGCAAAGCTGCACAACTTCATGTCAATGTTGATAGTGATTATGCTGAACTCGACAAGCATGTGCATGATATTCATAGTAGTAGTGGTGCAGAACTTGAGGTGAGTGATATGAAACCACATTCAAGTAAGTAATGGTTGTTTTATTATGTAAATAAGGGTAATCATTACCTATGTGACAGAAGCTGGTTAGAATAGTATTGAAGTTTAATTAGCTAGTATACATAGATTATGGAAATAAAGAACATATAACTTACATATGGAAGCTTAGAGTTTAGTTGCAATAGAGTGCATACATAAATTTTGACAATGCATTAGTGCATTGTGTTCGGTGATGTCATGGTCCTTAGTTGGGGAGAATTCATTGCCAATCCATGTCTCTTTCTGGAGTACTCGTACATTCTAGCACTATTATAGTCTTGCCCTCCATTTGTTTGTACCTCACAATGAGTTAGTTTCTTTTTTCAGAGTAAAAACTTGCTTCTTTGTTATTCAAAAGAATCAAAAAAAGAACATACAAAAACTTATTTGTTCCAAGACATAAGACATTACATACAACTATCAAAAACAAGACAACACTTTTCCACCAATGTCAAAAATTGATTTTTCCAGGAGACAACACTTTGAGAGAAGGAAAAGACAACCAGATGACAATAACATTGACCTTGATAAGCATAACAATTCTAGACTAGAGTTAATCAATTTTTTTTTACTCTTTTCAAACATTCTGACTAGAAGTACCATTACTATCACATGACCCGACTTCATTTTTAGTTCATCAAGGGATTGTATCTCCAACCACTTTGGTTGTTCCTGCACAAATTAAGAATGTATTAGAAAATATATTTTTGAGCAAAGGACTCTAATCAAAAGAAAATCATAGGTGGAAGTAATTACCATAACCAAAATATCAGACCTTGTGTATATAGATTTAAAATGATGGAACAAATATAGCTAATACAAAGATCAAACAAGTTGTAAGGCTACTTCTCATGAGAAAACATCCCCTATTAGCTTAGATAAGTTAAGGTTTTTTATGCAAGAATTTTCTTGGCTTTTTTTGTGAAAAAGAAATCAATTTTTTCCATAAAGAAGTTGAATCCTTACATGTTGAGGCACAAACTCATATGTTGGTGTTTCTAGCATTTTTAGGAACGGAATTTCCTTGCAATCCTATTGTTAGATTGATATAATTGACCAAGCATGATGTTTTCTATAACAACCCTGAGAGGCTCTCCTTTTGCAAAAATAATAGCATCCAAAAGGATATCCACAGTCTCCTCAAATGAACATCTTATCATTGGCCCTGTATCATTACGATTGATACCATGTCGAGTAATATCCATAAAATTTCCTTGATACATCATTGCGTCACATAAAATAGCTAAATGCCTATAGTTCACATATGACCCATCAAAACATATCACAACTCGAAGCTCATCCAAAAGAGCTTTTCTCAGAGCCTCTATTCCAAGAACTTCAATAACCTCAATCAAGTGATTATTTGTTGTCCTTGTAGCATCCACATCTTCATGGCACATGACTACTAACATATTGAAACCTTTTGTATCTAACATCCATTCTATATCAAACAACAAGAAGTTAATTTTTGTTTAATATGTCAGGTGCATGGTTTTAGGTTTCCTATCATCATTTTCTAGTTTCTTATAAATATTTATCGAATTTTTATTTGTGTTATCGAATCTTTTATATCTCAATATAATGTATATTTTTTTTATTTTTGCAGAAATGTATTGATAAAATCCAAGGGGATAAAGTTGGGGTGTTGGATCCGTTTGATGGTGTTGTTGTGGGTGTTGGGAAAATTCACTCACTATCTATTGTACATGGAGTCAAATTGAAAGGAACAGGAGATGTAAATGTAAATATTTTTAAAGGTCACAAGTAACATACCCCTTGCTTATGAAAAAAAAAAAAATGGAGTTGTTTGTCTGAAAGAGAAAGAAGGAACCTTCACACAGTGGCCACTAAAATATTTGCAAAAAATGACGTAGTTGATGTTTATCATGTACTAGTTGTTAGACAACTTGGACCACTGCTTTATGCAATAGTTTGAATGTGTTGTTTAGGGATCTTTATCATGGTGTATTTGCAAGAGTTGGGAACTCTTAGACTTTGACATTTTTTATTATATATATAAACATCTTACAGTTCATCAAAATTGCATTATATTTTTTTATTGCAGATTACCTTTATTTATCATGATGTTGAATCAATCTTTTAACTTCTAGCATGTTGTAGCTTGTTCGTATATGTAATATTTTTATTATCTTTTATATTTTAATTCAAGTTTAATAATATGTTTATTTCAGCATTATACAATTTATGGTATTTAATAAATTATTCATATCATATAAATAAAAACTTACTACTAAACTATTAGTAAATATAATGATTATGCAATTAATAAACAATGTATCAATATACTACCAGTTGACAAAAATCAGTGAACACAAATAATTAAATAAACTACCAAATGACAACAATTAAAAATTAAAATGGCTAAATTTACTACCAATTAATGAAAATCAGTCAATTAAAATAACTAAATATACTACTAATTGACATCAATTAATAATTAAATTGACTAAATATACTACCAATTGACAAAAATTAGTGAATAAATATGATGGAAAAATAATGATTAAAATGACTAAAATATACTACCAATGGACGGAAATCAGTTAATACAAATGACTAAATATACTACCAATGGACGGAAATTAGTGAATAAAAATGATTAAATATACTACCAATTGATGGAAATTAATGATTACAATGACTAAATAAATGACTAGTTAACAACAATCAATGACTAGATTAATGAGTAAATATACTACCTAATTGATCAATCAGAACAACCAATAAATGACTAAAAATGGTTTAGTCATAAATAGTTTGCATTATAAATGACTGGAAATAAACTACTAATGGTCATGTGACCAAGCTTAGTCATTTATATGCAATTTTAGTAGTTTTTTAGTCATTTATTGTTATTTTTCTAAGGTGAAATCACAATCCTATGTCTCACTTTTTGCCCAAGGTGGACATTTACATCAATATTTTTAACTGATTCTTGATCTTTTGAGACCTATAGCAGCTAAACCATTAAGAATTTGAAGATGATGTGAACTAGTGATTTGTGGCAATTTGTGTGTAGATTCTAAATATATTTTTTTTGCAATTTTATTGAAATAAATCATGAAACTTTGAACATCTCCTTTAATAACTAGTTTTAGATAGAAAACAACATTTTTCAGAAAGTAACGTTTGTGTCGTACAACATAACTTTTTTTCTATAAAGGATTAAATTCTAATTTTTGAAATATAGATTCTAAACATCAATATCTAGGGAAATGATTTTTTTCATAATTTTTTGTTGCATTTTTTTTTAAAATTAATTTTTGAAGTCACTATAACTATAATTTGGACATAAGTGTGTGTCGTACAACCTATATTTTTGTGTTTATATTGAAATCCAATTTTTCTTTTTTAGGTGAAATAAGGACATAAATACCTAGGGAATGGGTATTTTTTGAGTTTTTTTAACAATGGTTTACTATTTTTCCACCTCTGCACAACAAAGAGCTTGATGTTTAGAGAAAAACCTATGTTTAGTACACATTGAAAATTAAATACATGATAAAATGAAAATATATCAAACCTATACTTGTTGGAAAGCTTGTTTCAAGGGCTATAATATTGAAAAATACAATTTTTAAATGATGTTATTTAATCCCTCAAAAGGTAAAGAAAAAGTGGTTTTTTGCTAGCATTTTGATAGCTGTGAAGGAGACTCCATTGTGGATATGATTTAATACTAGAGGGGTTCTATCCAGTGGGGTTTGATCTAAGGGTGTATTATCTATCCCTCTTCAATTAAAACCCTTTAATGAAGTCTCTCAAGACTTAAACCATTATTTTTACTAAAAACAATGATTTTAGGCAAAAATCAGCACATGCCAAAAGTGAGACACAGTATTGTGGCAACACCCTCTACTAGTGTGTGGTTTCCCATATGTCTTAGGAGAACACAAAAGTTTTCCTACATAAAAGGATAGTTTAAGACCATAATATCTACAACCATTGTCTTGTACTTGGACCTTGATATCGAGAAGATATTTATGAATGGTGGATGAGGAGGTTAATGTTAATGGATCCATGTAAGATTTTAAATGGGAGGCTATATCATTGTTAGGTACTTCGAGTAATTTTTGATATTTTTCCTCTAAGTATTTACAATAATGGAAAGGTTGAGGGTCCCCATAAATAGTTTCATCAGTTTCATTGTGAGGAAATTTGAGGCATTGATGATAGGTTGAAGGGACAACCTATGTGACATGTATCCATGGGCATCCTAGGAGGATGTTATAAGGTAAATCAAGGTCCAAGACTTGACAGGTTATTTTTGCAATAGCTGGACCAACCTAAATTGGAAGATTGATAGTCCTCTATTATTCATATTCATTATCATCATATGCTCTAATGGTAATACCCTTTTGTTTCTTAATAACCTTGTCAGAATATCCCAATTTTTTGACCAATTTTAAAGTATAAATATTTAAGCATGCCCCACCATCTACCAAGATGCTTTTGATCTTATGCTTATGGATAAAGACTTCTAAATGTAGGGCATGATTATTATGTGTATTTGAAGGGAGATCCTTTTCAATGAATAATAAGAGGTGATTAGATGCAATATGCCCTACCATGCCTTGGAATTGATCAATATCTATGTTGATAGGAACAAATGATTCTAGGAGTGCCTTGTCTAAAATTTGTTTACATGATGGATAAATTCTAAGAAGCTCTAAAATGGATATTTGAGTTGGAGCTTTTTTTAGATGGTCTATGAGATTGTAATTAGTTGGTAGCACGTTAGTTAATCTTTTGGATTGGGGTGGAGCTCTTTGGATGGTGACTTTGCCTCATCATGCAATAACTTTACACTTAGGATTCTTATTGAGTACAATGACAACAAAAATGCAATTCTTATTTTCTTGAATATGTCCCACTACATTATCATAGGAGTGGTTGACTTTGTTATAGTATTTTTCTTTTCTCGAGTCATTTCCATTACCATGGTTCAAGATTGGATCCTTGTAAATCCCTAGATCATTATTTCCAAAAAGTTCTAGGATGTTGATCGATGCTAACATCTCCTTGGTCAATGAGATATTGTTTGAGATTTTTAAGTTTCATGCAATTCAATGTTTATGACCTATTGTCCTATAGTATTTGTAATGATCATTATTGTTGTACCATGAGGGTTCAACTTGTGGTTCGTCATAATGTATGAGTTTTGGAAGTGTGACAAGATTTGATTAAATTAATTTTTTCAAGACCATCTCGATTGGTTCACCTAAGGGATTGTACTTTCATCTAGTTGTGTTATTAGGTCTTGGTGGTTCTCTTAGAGGGTTTGTATTTTGCTTTTTTTTTATTGTTTGATGGGGGTTGTATATTTTGTACAAATTTTATATCTACAACCCCATCATTGGTTGCATTCTTGTTCTTATCCCATAGGAAAGGTTTATCAAGGTTTTGTTGTTGAATAGGGTTATATGGGTTATCTAACTATAATTTGTTAATCTTAAACATGTATTTTAATAATCAATAAAAATAAAATAAGGAGTCAAGTATCTCAATTATTATAACACAAACTATTTAATAAAGTATTAGTTAATTGAAAGCAATATAACATAATGTCTACTGATAAATGGGTAGCCTCACATCCTCCCCCTCTAAGAATGAGATTCCTCTTGAAAGTCATCAAAGATGTGAGGATATAATTCCCTCAAATGTGAGGCATCTTACCAAGTAGTTGCAACCTCATCATATCGGTCCCACTAGACCTTGACTTGGTCCAACTCTCACCCTTAAAGAGACAACATCCGTTGAGCCAAAATTTGAATGGGATCTAACACTAGTTGCATGTTCGAATCCACCTACAAGGAATCCCAATCCAAAACATGAGAGTCATCGTGCACATAACACCTCAAAAATAATACATGAAAAACATCATGGATGCGTGACAAGCTAGGTGGTAAGGCTAGATGATAAGCTACCAAAAATATCTATTCCAAGATCTCAAATGGAGTTACAAATCATGGTGCAAGATTAGAGCCTTTTCCATAATAGATTGGACTCTTATGTGGTCATACTCTCGAGTATACTCGAACACCAATTGAGAAGCTTTGATCTATCCTCTTAGCATTGACATACTTCTTCTGAAGATCATGTGCTTCCTATAGACATATCCTAATCAATTCCTTCTATCACTTCATATCCTAAACAATCTTTGGGACAATAGCCACTCTATCCTCTATTTGACCCCAACTCAAGGAGGTCCTATAAGGTCTTCCATACAATGCCTAAAATGGTGACATGCCCAAGGAACTATGATGCCCATTATTGTAGGAAAACTTGACCAAATACAAGTACTCCCAATGGAATTGGTGGTCCATCACGCACATTCATAGCATATCCTCCAATACCTGATTCACCCTTTCAGTCTATCCATCTATGTCTGGGTGATAAGTCAATCTGAAGTTGAGTTGTGCACCCAACGCTTGCTACAATGATATCCAAAATGCTGACATAAAGAGTGAATCTCTATTTGATATGATCCTATGAGGGATTTTGTGTAGTCTAACAATATCATCTAGGAAAACCATCACTACTCTTGGAGCCATATAAGTCGTGAGCATGACTGAGAAATGAGCTACTTTGGTAAGCTTTTCAAATTGTCAACAGTCACCATGATGGCATCATGGCGGCGTGAGCACAAACGTAGACCAACAAATAAATCCATTGAAATGGTATCCCATTTCTACTTAGTAATATCGTGTGGATAAAGAAGTCATATTAGATGCTGATGTTTTTCCTTGACTCTTTGACATTCAAGGAATTAAATCACAATATCTATAATATCTCAACACATCCTTTCCCAATGATATAACTATCTAAGATCAATTTTCATCTTCTTCATCCTTAGATGTGCTATATAGGGTGGTATATATACCTTTGATAGTATGATTATACAAATATTTCCTATATTAGATATGTAGATATAGCCTTTATGTCATAGTAACCATTGGACTCCAAAGTGTATCCTAAAAACTTTCCTTTAAGGGGCCTTTTGTGATTGGATCTCTTGTTGAACTGTTATGTACCATTCATCTCCTCGTAAGTGTTGTAAAATTTGACTCCTCATATTCGTACCCAACAACATAGATGATAACTCATGCCACCTCCTACTCAACACTTTTGCTACCATATTCTCTTTCTCTTTGATATAATGCAAATAAAATTTTTACTCGCATAGAAACTCCATCCAATACTTATGATGAGAGTTTAGGTTCAATTGAGTGAATATGTACTGAAGATTGTGGTGATTTGAGTGTAACTCAAAGTGATGTCCCAAAAGAAAATGCCTCTAATGAGCTAGAGTGTGAACCGCCATTTTCAACACCAAGTCATGAGTAGAGTAGCTCAATAAATGGGTCTTAAGTTTTTGTAACTCATATATGATCATTCTACCCTCATGCATAAGTATCTCACCTAAGCCATCAATTGAGGTATCAATACAAACCATGAAATATGCCAATAGATCTAGAACTACTAAGATAGGAACACTAGTAAGACACTCCTTAAGGGTATAAATGACCCTCTCACATTGCTCTTTCCACTCAAACATATTCCCTTTTCATTGAAGGGAAGTAATAGGATGCACAATCCTGGAAAAACCCTTAACAAAACAATGGTAATACCCTACTAAACCCATAAAACTCTCAATTTTTTTCATGGTGGTAGGTGTTGGAAAATTAATAATGGCTTTATTCTTTGATGGATCTACTAAGATACCATCGCCAGATATGATATGACCAAGGTAGTGAACCTTTGGACAAAAGAAGGTACACGTCAACAAATTGTTGTATAACTGATGCTCTCTCAAACATTGAAGAACCTATTGCAAGTGCCCCACATGCTCCTCTTTGGTCCATAAACATATTAAAAGGTCATCAAGAAACATTATCGCAAAATAATAAAAGAAGGTGCAAAATACCCCATTCATGAGACTCAAGAACACTGCAAGGGCATTCGTTAACCTAAATGGTACCATTATAAACTCATAATGACCATATCTAGTCTTGAAAGTGGTCTTATGAATATTTGCATCTAAAATCCACAACTAATGATAATCAGACTTAAGGTCAATCTTTGATAACACTCTAGCTCCTTGCATCTAATTAAACAAATCATCAATCCTTGGAAGTGGGTAACGATTCTTAATCATCACCTAATTCAACTAGCATAGTCTATGCAAAGATGAAGAGATTTGTCCTTCTTAACGAAGATAACAGGATGGTGAGACACTCAAATGGATATGACCCTTCTCTAACAACTCCTCTAATTTCAGTTTGATGTCATAAGCTTGTGTGTGGTCATCCTATAAGGTGCCCTTAATACTGGCTCAACTTCTGGTACCAGACTTATGCGAAAAATCAATCTCATGATGTGGTGGCATGCTTAAAAACACATAAAGAAATACATTGACAAAATCCTCAAGAATGGGATGGTAATCAAATGATTTTTTTTGTCTCCTCCTTTTCCTTATCACTAATGGTGATGGCAAATATCTGACATCCCTTTCACATACACCACTTCAACTACATAATAGATATGATGAAAATGGAAATGGTTATCTACACCCCTAAAATCACCATTGATTTACCATGGTCATATACACACTCAATCACCTTATGGAAAAAATCCACCTTAGCTTGATGTGCATTGATCCAATCCATACCTAAAACTACTCCATCGGATCTTAACGAAGTAACTCGAAGATCAATTGTAGTAGTCAAGTCTCCAAGACATAGTGGACAATCTTTGACTACAAAGTCTATAGAAACCTTAGTACCTGAGGCTAGCTTAACCTCCCACCTATCATCCTACCTATATGCCACTATCCTTCTACGCTTCACTACTGAAGGGGATATAAAAGAGTTAGACACGCCATAATCAAATAAAATGGAAACATGTATATCTCCTATCATATGCGGGGCCTCAACAACTATGACCTAGTGCTCAGCTTGATAGTTTTGGACCATTGCAAAGACTCAATGGGACTTTACCACATCACCCAATATCTTCTCAGAGCCTGCTACATGTTTCCATCCAATTGAAAAACCCTAAAAAAACTCTCTAGCTAAGTGCCCAACCACACCACATACATAGCATGGTTCTCGTTTGTACCTATTTTCATTGAGTCTTGCTAATTTTTGTCCACCATTTCTACTAAAACCATTGTGTCCTCCATGGAAATGCTGATGTGAGTGTGCTAGGATAATATTTTGTACTTGAGGATGTTGATCTCTACAAGGACCCTATGTTTTCCATGGCCTAGAGTGGCCACCCTAAAAACTTTGTTGAGGTTTGGCTTTGACTATGTTGTTGTTGTTATGGTGGCCTAGATGGTCCTGCATCACCTAGATGCAATGAGTGCTAAGTGGACCATTCGATATCATGAGAGATGGGTTCTTGTTGAACCACTACTCATGAAACATGGGTCAATGAGTTTGACTCGAAACTACACAGTTGAATCCTGATAGCAATATCATAATTTGACACTGTGGAAAAATACCTCCTACTTATCAATTGATGAGCTAAAGGGCTCTATTATGAATGGTTCATAAGGCACAACACTTGTGAAGGTTTTACAAATGGGGTAACAACTCAAGCGGGCTTAACCTTGGAGAAAACCTGGTTAAGGCGAGCTGGAGCACTGGGATGGGTGACCTCCGGGACGGACCGTGCTTCACCTCTGTGAGCATCACCTAGATGCAATGAGTGCTAAGTGGACCATTCGATATCATGAGAGATGGGTTCTTGTTGAACCACTACTCATGAAACATGGGTCAATGAGTTTGACTCGAAACTACGGTTGAATCATAGCAATATCATAATATTTTATTTCTTGTTACTACCCTCATTAAGTATTAAATTTAATATTAATATCACTCTTAATGTTTATATTTTATATTATCTTTATTTATAACACTAATAATAATATCACATATCACTACTTGCAATGCAATCTAGCATCAGTAGAAATAACTCTAAATTTTGTAAATGAATGGCTGATGGAAAACCATATGTAAATCCTATTTACTAAAATATAATATATATATATAGGCTATATGCTTTTTCAAAAAAAAAAAAAATTACCAATAGTACTTTAATATTACCATGATGGCCTTGCTTGGGAAGAGCGACCCTCTTTCTCTATGGACAAAGATCTACTATGCCTCCTTTCTTTCTTCCTTCATGAAGAATGGTCGATTAAACTTCTTAAAATTCAAATTTGGCAACAATTCCAAAACTTGATATCTATACAGGAGTTATATGTTGAGGGTGACCCATTCATTTTTCATTCCATGCAAGAAAATTAGTAACAAGTGATTTAGTGTGGTCACCATTCAATACAAAGTATTCATAGTTGTATGAATTTTCCTCCAATTTGTTTGTCTATAGGGATATTGGAATTGTATTTATGTACATTTGAATAGATTTCTTTCTTTTATGTTTATTTTTTTATATTATGCTAAAATATTTCTATACTGAACAAAAATATATGAAGACAAATAAAGCTTGTAGTGGCTCAAACTAGGAATTGCAACAAAGCGATCTAATCTAATTTAATTTACTTGCTTCTATCTACAACTTAAATAAATTGGATATATGGCAGACCTAATGATAATAAGTTTGTTACCTTGTTGGTTTAAGAAGATCATATATTCAGATAACTACTTGTTAAAATTTTATTTTTATTTTAAGATCCTTCTATTCTAAACAACAACAAAAGAAGATACATAAATCTTAAACTTAATCTAGAAAACCATAATAGAGCAATCTAAAATTATATAATTTCTTTGTAAACATTAACATTTGTGTTTTACAATCAAATTATACTCTATTATATGTATACTTAAATACAATAGTATCAAAGTTTCTTCTCTCTAAACCAACCGCTTCTATATTTTGAATACAAAACAATAAATTAATAATTTGACTAGTTATCTATTGAAACATATGACCGCATATGTAACTTCCACTCATGAACCAAAATACTCTTTGTGCAATTCATAAAATATAATTTAAATCAACACAGGTGTTATGCCCAACATACCTACCCCATTTTATTTTTGGTCCAAAATGGATCCCCCTCTTGGTTTTCATTGTTTTCTCTTGTTTGTTTCCCTTTTTTGTTTTCCCTTTGCTTTGGTCTCGGGAGTTTCTTCTTTCCCGGGCCCCTTTCCTTTTTTCCTTGTCTTTTGTTCTGGTCTCGGGAGTGTTTTCTCTTTCAAGTCCCTTTTTCCTTATTTGTGTCTGGCAGGTTTTAGGTCCTAAAACAAATTTTGGACCTTTCGTAGAAAGGTCTGGCTCTAGTTTAGTTTTCCAACCCTACCTTGTTGCTTGCCTTGTCGGGGCTCAGGTCCCGAATCAGACTTCAAACCTTTGTTAAAAGTTCCAAATCCGATTTGGATCCTCGATCCCAATTCGTGTTGTGTCATGCAAGGATTTGGGTCTTGAATCAGACTTCGTAACTTTGTCAAAAGGTCTGGGTCTATTTCGGATCCCTAATCTCGCTTTGTTCCTTTCATCGAGATCAGAAGTCAAGATCAAATTTATATCTTGTATAGTTTGGTCCAAGTTTGTTTCTTACTTCCAACCCCGCTTTGCTTTCTTTGTTTTTCCTACCTAGGACCATTTGGGGATTGAAGTACCAACCAAAAGTTTTAACTTTTGGTCTCAATCTCGACGTTCATTCCGATACCACCTTCTCACTTACCAACCATATTAATGGTCGTGTGGTTCTCATGTGCCTATAATGTTTAAAAGTGGATTTCTACTAGAAACTCAGTCATAATTACTATTAATTGATGAAGTATAAGGCTGAGAGAGTGTGTGTGAGTGGATTTGAAGTGGTGGAGGCATTGTGTGGATAATTCTTTGAGGATTCTTCCTTCTACATTTTCCAAGTTGGTACTTGTTTTTTTCTTGTTTTTCTAATTCTTTTTCTTATTTGTTGTGTTTTGTTTGGCTTTTATTTTCATTGCTTTTGCTTGTCCTTTTCCTTTGCATTATGTGTGCTTTTCCCATTTGGGATCATTTGGTTTTTTCCCTCATTCAAGGGTTTGTTCTTTTGGGCTATGGATTGATTTATCCTTCATCCCGATGTGCTCTCAGCCTTCAAGGTTCGTGATCCATGCTATGGCCTAAGTTTCCCTTAGGGTTTTAATAAATATTTCCTTGAGTTTTAGTAAACTTTCTTGAATTGACCTCTAATCAAACCATCCTCACGGGGATCACAACCCCAAGCATCCCCTTTCCTAAGTGATCCAGGTCCAAAGTATGTCCCCGATCCTGATTTTTGCCACATAAAATTATGTTAACTGGTTTTAAGAACCATCTTTGGTCCTCGCAGGATTCGTAGTCTTGGGGAGACATTTTGTCTATTGGGTCAAATTCCTTAATCCGATCCCGCTCCTAACTTCTGACAAGAACTTTGTAAACTTAACATGCAATATTCCATCAGGTTTGCATAAACCCGAAGGAACCTATCATAGAGTCTCTTCAAGAATCCAAGTTTTGATTGGACCCAAAGAGCTAATGTCTAGGTCTTGAGTCTATGTTCGAACACGACTCCCAAAAAGGTCTAAGTCTGGCAGGGATTGTGAACCTCAACTGGACCTCATAAACAAGGGTCCAGGTCTTAAGTCCATCTCCGACCTCGATTCTCACCAGTCAAAAGATAAGTCCCATCAGGTTTTCAAGTCCTGATTGAACTTTTAATAAAGAAGTGTCCTAAGTCCAAAGTCGATCGTGATTCTTGCCAAAGGCTTGAAACTACCTAATAAAAGAGGTCCCTATGGGGTTCAAAAACTCGATAGGACATAACATCAAATTACTTTTTAAAGCCAAATTCTATTAGTGATTTTTAGGAATCCTTACAAACTCAATTTTCTTTCTCTCGGGTGTTATAAATGCCTGACTCTAGTGGGGAATCTGGTCCCGAGGGTGCACAAAGAGATCCTATAGCCAAGAAAACCAAAGAAGACAAACTTCCCCTCACAATGAAGTATAAATTTCAAGGAGTCCATGTTGCCTCCAAGTTCACATCACAAGTCATGAAGATCACTGACATGGATTTGGGGCACATAGACATGGACACCTTTAAGGTAGACAATTTATCAGATGATGCCACCCCAAGATCACAAAAGATAGTTGCCTCAGGGTTGGTTCATGTGGCATCTTTCCTAGCGGTAGTGCAATGCCCCAAATTCATCCTAGCAACAACATTAGCATACAATCATGTGCAAAGAAAGTGATATGACCCTTGGGGTATGAAGATTACTGATCTTACTTTGGAAATGATCATAATGGTGTTTGACTTACCTCCATATGCACATTTGAAAACAATAATAGAAGCGGAGGAAGTTCAAGAATATGAGAAAGATTTTAGTGGGCACTTAAGATATCTTAATAAGAAGTGGTTGAAAATATAAAGGAAATCAATTGCAAAACTTCCTACAAAGTTCAAAAGGTTAGACTTCTATTCAGAGATAGGATACATTATCACATTATTGTGCAGTGCATTTGGGAAGGAATAATCTAGTACATATTGAAATTGGATGTTCCATTTTTTCAATGTAATTCTAAAGGGTGAGGTGTTCTTGGATAGGGGAAAAATTGTCTCTGATACTATTCATGATCAATTAATGATAGTAAAGGACACGAAGTGGTTTTTCATGTCCTCTTATGTGATCTAATGTGCAACAAGACTTGGTAACTTTCCAAGGTTGAGTACCATAGGTGTTAGAGGAGAAGGGCAAGGAGGAAACAAAATCTAGGAGTATTACCCATAAATGGAGTACAAGGAAGTGAAGAGGCACTTCAAAAGAGTTAATGATGCCTTCTTGTACCCAGTAATCAACTAGATCATGGGGGATGTAGGCTTTAAAATGACAAAGGAAGCCATGGATTTAGTGGGAGAATGGGGGAAGTGGTTTATACAATTCCCCAAGTCTACATACAGCTAAGTCTTTGGATATGACAAAGCACCATTCCTGCTTCCAAGACATTGCAAAGATAGGCTGATTTTGATTGAGTTCTCCAAACAAATGATGGAAATCAACTTGAAATTTTCAAGTAAGCATAAAGCAGGGGGTTTGAAATACCCCATTCAACTTAGCTATTATTCATGTTTGTCGGTCATAGCTACTAAAACAACTATCGAGGAGTTGCAATAAATTAATTTGAAACAATATATTAGAAGGGAGAATTTTGACCCAAGGGAAAAATGAATAACCTCTATGCATCACTATTCCCACACCACAAATCAAACATTGGAGACTTTTGGGCTGATTTGTAAGATTATTTTTAGGTATAAAAGAAGAGCTATGATAGGTTGACAATCCCTCAAATGAGAAATTTCAAATTAAGGGATGATATACCAGAGGGATTGTTTGATGACGCTCAGACACTAGGCCCCTTGTATGATACACAAAGATTTGGTACTAAGTTATTGGATTCAATCAATTGGATGGAAAAATAAGAATGATCAATTGATGATGTTTCAACAATAGTTGTGGATAAGAGCATTGCATGGGTGGAGCTTTGAATAAAGAATTATAAAGGAAAAGGAGCCCTTGCAAAGAAAAGAAAGGGAATAGATACAAAACCTTCCTCGGGGACAACCACCAAAGAATACAAGAGGATTAAGAAAAAAGAGAAAACACCACCTCAAGCTACTGAGGAAGAGGGGCCTTTGATTGAAAAAGTGGTAGAGGCATTTTAAATGGCCTCAACTATATATATGGTTGCATCAACAAGAGTGATTTTTGGGCTGGGAGTGATGCTTATCTCTCAAATACATCCCACAGAGGAGACTGTTGCAGTGGAGGTTGCTCCCACTATCTCCCAAGTGAATACATCTACACAAGAGATTGGGAAAGAAACACTAGAAATTGATGTAACAAAGTCTCCTCCCCTCATAGATACATAAGAAGTCCTAGAGAAAGAAAAGGAGCAAGGTGATTAGGTGGATATATTGCCTGAATCCCCTAAAGGCACACCATTAGAAGAGCAAAAATTTATGTAGGACATTGATTTTGAAGAGCAAGAACATCAAGATGAATACACCCAAGTGTTTCATTGGGAGTTATCGAATGTTGAGGCTGATAAGGGAGAAGGCATTGAACATGTACTCACAGAGAAGGAGCAACAAGAGTTAAATGAAAGTATATAGAGACGGGTTGAGAAGGAGAAGATAGAACAAGAGAAAGCTCAAGTAAAGATAGAGAAGGAAAAAGCCTCTTCTTCAGGAAGAATGGAAACAGAGAAGCCCTTTGAGGAACAACCAAAGGAAACTTTGAGAGCGGAGTGACAGGTGTCTACATTCACAAGGGCTCCGACTTGGCTGGAATTGAACTTGGAAAAAATATAGGAAGTAGCAGTACAACCACTAACTCGATAGGACATGGTAGTGGAAGTGGAGAAGGAAAAGCCAAAGAAGAAATCTAGAACTCTCCACTCCACTAGGTTAAATGAAATGGGGGAGATGATTGCAGAAATAACTACCCCATAGTGGATAAAGATGATAGGGAGTTGCAAGCAGTAGATTATCAATTGACAACTATCAATTTGGGTAAACATAACTGAGGGAACAAATTGCATCCTTGGATCTCATGGTTAATTTTGAAAAGGCTAGGATGATCAAAGATAAGAAGAGTAAAGATGAGTTGAAGGCTCAATTGGAATAAATAAAGAGATTTTTGAGAGATCTTTCCTCTTTGGCTTCAAAGCAGCCATCATCATTGAAGGCTCCAATTTTGATGAGCAAAAAGGAGGTTGATGACCTCATTGAATAGTCTCACCTTTTTTATTAGTGGATTGAGAAATTCAAGGCAAAGATGGATGAACTTTTGGTGTTGGGGTATAAGGAATACAAGGGTGCTTGCTCGTTGGAGGAGCAATTAAGTAATTATACTAACAATTTGAGAGATGAGGAGGAAAAGTATAGAATAAATCTAAAGCAGATGAAGGAGCTGAGAAAAATGAGTGTAGAAGAATTAGGTAAATCTACAATTTTGGGTGATGAAGACATCAATTTTATAGATAAATGCATCAAAATCATATTATTCAAGATGAAACTGATTATTGAGTACAAGATAATACTACTAAAATTACAAAATGATTTGTATGATGATTCATCATGTTTTGAAAGTTTCATAGTAACCATAATTAGTTCAGATCTTTTGTTACCAGGTACACGTAGGTTTGACACTTTGCAAGCAATCAAGAATTCTTGGAATAGCAAATTGGAAGCAAAGATCAATTCTGAAAATGGAGAAGAGTAAACAGTTATGGATAAATTGATGAACATAAAAGCTAGAGTATGATGGGTGAAGAATGATATTCACCAGATGAAGAATGGTGTTGTTGCAACAACCAGTTTTGAAAAAACAAAATTTAGATTAGAATGGGTATATGGACCTGACATGGAAGTGCTAAGCCAAGTGTTAGCCAATTTTGAAGAATACAAGCAACAAAAGGGAAATTGAATATTGAATTTTGAAAAAGGAATATGCTATTTTAATCGATTCTAATGCCAAATATTTTTATCTGGAACTACTCCTACAAAATAGGATGGTGCAAAAATTTAACTAGGGTCATTTGATAGTTTGAATGGAAACTAACACCCATCTTTGGGAAAATTAGCATCAACAAAAGTCATCTATAGTTCAGTCCAGTGTGTCCTATTATTGTGGATCTACATGCTGGGTGCTCAAATTTTGGCTGCATGTCTCTCATTTTTGGAGGGAATTTCAATATTATAATTCTATATAAAGTAAAAAAACTCTCTCGTTGTAAGGGTCCTAGAATTGAAGTCAGATTTGAGGTCCATAGACTAGACATAATTTCTAGATTTTATGTACTTTGCATTTTCTACATTAGATTTAGAAGGTGAATTTGAAAATATAATGGTTTTCCATACACTAGTGAATATTGTTGGATTGTAATTGCTACTGATTCATTTCAACACAATAGAAGCAGATGGATTCAAAACTATCTTTGAGTTTTACTTTGAATAGTATTTTTCCATTTACTATTTGATTTGTAATTCTTCAAAAGAATAATTTAAAGTTTATTTGTTATGAGTTTAAATGATGGTGAAAGAAATGAAATATGATATTAATTTTGCATTGTGGATGGATGTAATTGTGTAATCATTGCAAACTTGTTCATTTATCAATTTATTTCAAAATGTTATTTTGAAGAATTACATGTCTAGTTAATGGAATAATATACGTTCATCTTTTTTTGCATGCTCTGAAATATCTGTTTCTATTTCTTTTAAATATGTTGTTAGTTTAGTTTCATATTTAGAATACCCCCAATTTGCAATAAACTAGTAGGCCCCTTGCATATTACAATTGCATTGAACACTTAGTTAACCAACATAGTTGTGACCCAACTCCTAGGACCTTGGAAGGTGATCGATTTCACGATCGATTGTCTTTTTTAGGAGAGGTAAGGTGATCTCATATTGCTTGTGTTGCATGTTTTGATTTTTCCATCAACGGGTTTAAAGCAATATTACAAAATTACCTATAAACTAAAATACTTTAACCTTATTATTCCATAGTCTATCACATGCATATTTTCTAACATAAATTTTAAAGATATATCTTTTTAAACCACTATATTCATAAATTTTATTTGAAACATGATACATATTACCTTGAGAACCAAAACAATCCATTGAATTTCCAGTAGCATATATTATCCATTAAACAAAATGTGCATTTTCCTTTAAAATACTATTAGATACATAAGAAACATAACTATTGCAGCCTTTAAGGAAATATTTACACTGATAACATTTTTAGTACATTGTTTACCCAACCAAATGAAATTCAATTTCTTCCTTCAAACTGCAATTTTCTCCAACATTTCAACCTACACATGAAACACACTGGTTCCAAGACCAATGGGGTGCTCACCACCCAACCATTGATTGGAAAACTAACCACCCCGAGCTAGGAGGTATTTATAGGAACCATGGAACACTCAAAAACATTCCATACAACAAAACATTGAGTCACAAACACATAGATCCAATCACCCAAGCCCAAGGATTGACTCACACAAAAAGAATCTTGACAAGATTCATAAGGGGTAGATGAGGTGACATCTCTACCTAATGGGAAATACATAGAAAGTTCATAAATAGATTTTAATGCCTCTCTTAATAATATCTCATTTCTCATTACATCTAAAGTTCACATCCTAAACACCACACTCCAATAACAAGTTGGTTACTCATACCTAAGCTCCACCTTCTCAAAGGATGGAGTTTTCCACATAATAGGTTCTTCCTCTCTCAACCCCACACTTGGGGAGCTCTCATGAAATGAGAGATCCTCCCCCATGACAACCCATCCCAAATTTAAACAACACAACAAGAACAAAAACCATTCCAAACAAATACACAACAATAATTGCAACCATTTAACCAATGTCATGAAAAAATACACATAAAGAGCTTGAATCCTACCTTTCAAGATTTCCAAGGAAGAGATTTGAAGAAGAGCTCCAAGCCTTCTAACTCCTTTCAAATCCTTTGCACACCACTCCTTCAAGGAAAACCCCAAAAAATGCAATAATGAAAAAGAACCCCCAAAATACCAAAAAGGAAAAGATAAATAGAGTCCCAATTGAGATATTCACCAATGGAGAGGTGACACATGTCACCTTCCCATCCCTACAACACGCCCCTTAAAGTTATTCTTTTAGTGGAAAACATAAAGGATAGAAGAAGTCTCTTCCACTCCTTCCTAAAAAGACTCAAATAAATAATTAAGAAGGAAGAGTCCACTTGAGAACTCCTTCCCCAAAAATCTCCATCCATTAAGTAAATTGGATAAAAATGGGGATGTGATTGGAATAAGTCCATCCACTCCCTATAACACTAAAAGATTCTCACCCCTCTTAATAAGCAATTAAGATGAGTCATAGCTTGGATTTAGTCCAAGATATAGGTTCAATTAAGTACCCAACCCTTGGGTTAACACCCTAGGGATTTAAAAATGATAAAATTACACAAAATAAAACCTCTTTCACCCCTTAAAGACCCCAACAAATTAAAATCCAAAATTTCTCTCAAAGATACAGTTAAAAAATTAAAGTTTAAACTTAAGGACTATAAGATCTCACAATCACATACACTCATGTCTCAAACCATATCACATAAGTCACATTAAGCTAAGACTGTAGTCCCTTCATATGGACTATAGTCGACATTAGGAGGTTTGTCACATTAGGTTCCTTGAAGACCTATGATTCCATTGGCCATGGAATAATATACATGTACTGTAATACCCCTCGTGTTGCTGATACTCTTCGATACTCTTATGTGTTGGTTTTGTACTTGGTTTGTGATGGTGATTAGTTCACCGGATTGGTTGTGTATGGATTCATAGTTTGGTTGGTTTTCTACACTTGACATTACTTATGATGTTTGATGATACATTATTTCGTTATGCTATGGTTTTCTTTAATAATATATATGGTGATGATGTGATTCTATACTGCTATGGTTTCCGATGTGTTTGCTAGTGAGTCTTGGTGAAAGGACAAAGTGGCATCACTCGCTCACGAGTGCCCTGCTACCCCGCGATTACCTTTCACGGTGTGTCTGCAATGGAGATTTACATGCTACTTGACATTTGTTTCTATGCAGGATGCGGGTACAGGACACTGACTCCACCTGTTTGACAGGTCTGACCGTGTCCCATAAACCCAACGGGTAAGATGTTGAAAATGGAGTTGATAAGGAAGTGTCCCCGTCCCAAGTCCATCACCTCGTTGTGAGTCTTTTAGTGTTGTGGTTTTGACCTTGTCCTTGTTTCAGTATTGATTGTTGTTAATTATTTATTTTATTTGTGGATAGTTGTTATTTAATTTATCTTTATTTTATAGGGGATTAATTAATGTTATTTTGTTGATATGATTAATTGTAGGTAATTGTAATTCCGTTAAATCTTGGATTTAAATATTGTAAATTAAAAGGTATAAATTGATTAATTTAAATAAATAATGTTTTATGATAATTGCAAATTATCTTTTTCAAAATATTAATATTATAAAATCTAATGATAATATCATGTGAGGATAAATGTGAAAATAATGATTTTTTTTAATGAAATTTGTGAGATAAATGTGAGCTTTTAAAGCAAGAAAAAGGAACCAATGCATGTTGTGGTTTTTTGGAAAAGGAAGAGCTTTATTTATTTTTCTTTATTTTTATTATTGGGAGAGGAAGAAGTTTCTCTAGATGGGAATGGGTTTTGTTTTTTGGAAGAAGAAGTAACAACAGTTGGAAAAAAAAATATGTACATGTGCTTCTTAGTTAAAAATTGTTCTTTGTAAGGAAAAATATAATATTGAT
>VDFB02090063.1:0-21299 GCA_007258455.2 Sequoia sempervirens
AATTTTGTCAAATTTTGGATCCCGACAGACAAAAACTTGCTTCTGACAGTTTTTCACCAAGAGGAGGACTAATTTGCCACCCTGGACGAATGAGTCCCACTGTGAAAAATTCATGATTTCAACTAGCATCCAATACACTCCAGATTCATCACACTTTTTCTAGGTACACTTTGATTTGACTCATCTCTTTCTGTTCTACATATTTCCTTCATTTACTTCATTGTTTGCATATCACAATGTGTTTTCAAAATAGCTTTAATTTCACTTTTGCATTAAATTTTATTCATTCAGATCAGTCAATTGCATTTAGTTAACTTCATCTAGCCTATACAACATTGCATACATCCTAATTTGAGTGACTCATAAGCATTTTTGGTTCCTATCTCTCTCCCTTTTAGGTGAAAAACCCTTAGAGTGCAAGAGAAGTCTTAGGAACCTAAAAATCTATGTTTCAGTATTCTTTACAAACCTTTTCCTTTTCTACTAGACATTCTAGATACTGATAGACCTGCTTCCCAAATGGTAAAATTGACTTCAACACAACATTCTCTTTCAATGGTAATAATTTCAAAAAATACATCATCAACCATATAACCAGAGATCCAAAATGAAAAGGGTAATTTTCATTCTTTTTCATAGTTATATTTTCCATTAATTGATTCCTTAGTAGCTCACACAAATTGAAATTCTCATTATTTTCAACCATTTGATACACAACATACATGACAATCACCGAAGTAGAGCCTTCCCTATTTCTAAAATAAATCTTATATGAAATGCCATATGTCACATACCTTATGACAAGGTCGATAATAGTGTGAATTAGAAGTTCCCTTTGATCTCCTGTTACCCTAGTTAGGTCTTTGACTTCTTCTTTTTTTACATACTTCTTTACTAGAATGGGTCCATTATTGCATAATCCTATTATTACTGCAATTGTTTCCTTTGTGATCTCATAGGGTTTGTTGAAGATTATTTGGTCACCTTGAGTTCTACTTAGGATAAACTGAAAAATTTCCACATCCAAAAATTATGGATATTTTCTCCAAATATCTAAACCCTTGTGCCCTAAATTCTTGACCTTTTGCATTTGCTCAACTGAAAGGGAACCCTCAAGATTTCAAATCTTTTCATGATTAAATTCATTGATTTGTAAATTACTTAATTTTTGAAGTTCATTGTTGCATGGATTAAATACCACCATTGCCTTCGACTCTGTTGTTTCATCCTTGTTCTCCATACTTTCACTTGCCAATAACCCTAACTCCTTATTTCTTAGCTGCACTTTACTCATCTCATTCAATTCATAATGTGAAAAGTGACCACTCAATCATCCTTATTTAACTTGTAACTTTTAGGATTTCATCATAAAGGGTAATTTATTGCTTATGACATCATCATCTATACTTCACTCTGTTAGTACCTCATTTTCAACCAATACTTCTGGATCAGTTTTGCATTTATTGCTTTTTTAGCTTTTAAATTGGCAACTATCTTTGAGAGACACTGTGAGCCAAGAAGGGCTTTGCAAATTTCCTGATTAACATATTTTCAGTCAGAATTTTCTTCAACACCTTAAAAATAGAGATTCACATCACATATCCATGTTTCTTTGCATGACACATCATATATTGAGGGTTTTCTAGATTTTTCTATGACTGCTCCCCCTAAAACCATTACTGGGTTCAGTCTTGAGAAGAGGTATCTACACAAGATGTAGATACAAGGTTATTTGATTTATCCGTGTTCTTAGGTTCTTCCTTCTTTCTCCAATTTTTCTCCATTTCTCTCCTTACTTCTTTTGGATCTACCTATTTCACTAGCTTGTTCTTCTATTCTAGATTATCTTTGTTCCAATAGAGTTTTGAGATATGTCCTAGTTTATTGCAAGTGTAGCACATAACATATCCAAGATCCAATGAGTTTGTTTTTATCTCTATCCTGCATTGATTAGCCTTGTGTCCAAAGATATTGCATGTGTAACAACAGCCTTGAAAATATTGAATTCTTGTGTTTGTATCAAGTCTATTCATCATCATTTGGTTTCTACATTCAGTAGCTCTATGTCCAAATTTGTTGCAAACATAAAATTTTCCAGCAAAGAATCCAACATTTTGACTCATTTTATTCTAGTTCATCCTACTTCTGTATTTTGTTGCTCTATGTCCAAATTTATTGCATGAGAAACACAAGCCATTAAAATATGTGTACCTTTGAGCATTAGGTTGTCAGATGGGTATCCTTCCAGTATTAATCCTTCGATTCTTGCCTTCGAATTTGTTGTGCCTATAGCACACATGCCCTGTTCAGAATGGGGACCCCCTCTTTTTTTCCTTTGCTAAGTCACTTTTTTTTGCCTCCACCTCATTTTTCATGCCCCTTGTTTTGAGTTTCAAATTGTTGAGTCCTAAAGTTATCATATTGAGTTGACCAAGTTTCACCACATTGGAAAATTCTAAGTCTTTTTCCTTCGTAGAGTTCCTCTGGCAGTTTTCCTTAAGACTTTAAAGCTGGAGCCTTTTGTAGCATGTGGGTCCGCATATGCGGGTTTCCCCTTGTGGGCCTCCGTCCCCCTTTTCTCATTCTCCTAACGGCTGACCCAGGAATACCGCTCACATTGTCATCCCTACGTCATCCATTGCCACCCCATTTCCAAACCATCAAATGACAATTACCTGGCTGTCGCTCGTATCTCGGGCCCCGCCTTTCCTGTCTCCAGTCATTTTGAAACTCATGTCCACCAACCTCACTGGCCACTGTAAAAAAATTAATGTGGGTAATTAATGTCAAATTTGCTATAAATAGAAAAGGTTCACCTATCATTTTTTCCAACATTCCCAATCAGAAGTAATCAGTGTGCCTCCTGCCTTCGCCGCCATCATGCCTAGATCACTTGGAGGATGAATTCAACTGTTGCACTCATCTTGATTCTTCAGGAGTATCAAGTGAGTTCGTTGTCACCATAACCATGTTCCTTTGAATTTTATTTTTTGAAACTTTGCAAAATATTAAGGAAGAAAACCTAGAAAATCCCTAGGCAGTCGTTTAAACACCGAATCTCGCACAAAACCCATGTTATAGAATCGAAAAAACCTTCAAAATTGGCTATTTAAATCCATGTGAAACTTAACCCTCGAGATGTCATTCTTGACCAAAGTAGTCATGTTCCTACAGCCTACAAGCTTACCTTTGCCATTGAGTTAGCAAACCAAATTCCAAACTTCAAAACCTAGGTTGTGCCTTGGTGGGCTCGTTACTGCAATTGAGCACCATCACGTTTTATTTGCGCCATTGGAGACAATGAAATACTAATTTTTGGGTTGGGGTCCCTCACAGTTTGTTTCTTGAGGACCACTCCCACAAACTTTGATTTGCAGGCTGCCCTTTCCTACCTTCTATCCCAAAATGACCACCTCCTCTGGGGTTTCCACATGGCGTCCCGCCTAGCCCGTCCTAAATGAGATGCCGCCTAAGTCTTGGGCGATACGTGGGCCCGTTCCTCATGGAACGGCCACTTCACCATTAGTTGAATGCCTGTATAAATGGGTAGAAACCCTCACATGCTTCAAGTCAGCGGAACAGCACATCACAAATGTTGTCCCAAGTTTCTGAAAGCGCCTAAGAATAAGATTTTCTCATGGGTTCAGGGCTTCTAGGACTTCCATCCAACTGGTCAGCTATTACCCTTTACTATTCACAAACTATTGGGGACCTTATTGCTCCCACTATGTGAACTCCATGTGGCTCATTATCGGCCTCATTACATGCAAAACAACTAATAGGATTTCCTAGGGTATTATTGGGTATTCTGTGCGGGCTGCTACTTGTGGCCTACCATCTTTTGGTACGCCATTTCAAGCGGTTGTTTCTAACCATCCACCACCTTGCGAGGAACGATCTCTCTAGCACCATTTAACCCCCAAATGAAGAACACATACCAATGCCTTTGCGGGCTTGGCCGGTCTGAGGCAGATCACTGCGGTTAGATCCCCATCTCCGTTGTCTCCACACAGCCATCACGACATCTTACCAGGTTCTACCAGCATCACTCGGCGACTTAGGCAGAAAGCTATAAGGAGACAGCCTTTTTTTTTTCCTATAGGTCCCACAATTTGGGACTCCGTTTATGGACTTTCTCCTTGCCAGTGTCATTCCAAATGACCAGGACACCCCCAGCTTCCGCAGCCTCTTGGCCTGCATGAGAAATTATTGCATTGACACTTATGAAGCTTTATGAATGGTTGCCCCATGTGCATAAATGTCTTAACACCTTGATGGGGCCTTGAATAAGAGGTACAAAAATATTGATACGGGTGGCCACATGTGGGCCGCTATGCCTCTTGTGCCATCTCCTTGCTGCCTTCTTCAAACGGCTGCCAGCCCAGGGAAACCCGTATCCCTGGATCTGCATTGCTCTATCTTCCCAGAATGGACTGCGTTTGGGATAGCCAAACGTGGGATCTACTCTGAAACATGTTTTGCTAGATTTCATTAACACTCCCCTTGCTTGTCATGTGAATGTGCTTACTACGTCTCTATCTACAGGATTTATGGAATCAGTTACAGGACCATCAAGAACATCTGCAAAGAAAGATAAAGGGGAAGAAGCCTACCAAATTCCAAAGAGGGAAATAGGATATAGATTAGATGAAGTATCAATTCTAGGGAGTAGAAGTCACCTCCAAGGTGACTACTGCCTAGGACATGATCACAGATACCAACCTCAGACAAGTTGACATAGACAAATTTAGATAGAGGGTCATCGTCAACCCAACCACGGACAATGCTAGGGGAAATGAAAGGTGGTTTAGCTAAAGGCGACCAACTTTCAACTTACTCTTGTGACCCTAAGAGGTAGTATGGCACCGAGGGGAAGCCTATCAGGTGGAAAGTAGAAGAATCATTGATCATGAGGGTAGGGTGTTGGAAGACCTGTCTTCCAGCTCCATAGGAGAAACATTCCACATCCCTACATTTTACCCTATAGATGAAATGATGAAGGAATACACTAAGAACACATGGAAGGCTGACCCTCTAAAATACAAAAAGTTAATTAACCAACTGGTTGAAGGAGAAGAGGGCCAACACTAACAAGGTGCCCCAGGAATTGTTCAGAAGTGACTTTTATAAGAATTATCATGACTTAGTAACCTTGTTGAGTAGATTCATGGGCATTTCTGTCATTTCTTACTTTCAAGACAAGATGTTCTATTTCATTGAGGAGATTATCAGAGGCAAAGCCAAGTTTCATTGGGCCAAAATGATTAGTGACAACTTGCATCAACATTTTATGGAAATAAAGAAGACTTCTCAATTCTATATGACTTCTTACTTGGTGTATCTCTTGGCCAAGCCATTTCCCTACAGAGGTTTATTTGTTGCACAGAGCCCAACTCTAGGAAGGGAATTAAATTTATACAACAGGCACTTGCAACTACAGTATGAAAATTTTAAAAAGGATTACTACAGGGTGAATGATGCCTTCATTAGGCATATTATCAAACTCCTCGGAGGGTACTTTGAAAGGAGAGTCACACACAGTGCATGTGCGTTCATCCACAGGTTTGGGTTTCTATTTATACAATTCTCAAAATTTACTTACATTCGAACAAAGGGCTTCTTTGAAAGTCCATACAAATTACCCCGATACCCAAATGATCGGTTGATCCTGCTGGATGTCCTTAAGCAATTGCAGAATGCACATACTCTCCTCAGCGACAAGCATCGGGTAGGGATACCATATCCCCTCACATTCAATTAGGGAATGTATGCCCTCGTAGTTGCCCAATGTGCAGAATATTCAGAAAAACAAATTATTGAATACAACCTGGGCCTCCACGTTGCTTGGCCAAGGATGGAACTTGACGGTAAATTGAAGAAGTTCGTCAACAAGTCATATGCCCACTTACCCCACATTGAATATTTTTGGGCCAACTATCGGGACGACAAGGAGGTATGCATGAGACATTATATGTGTAGATACTAAAATTTGGTCTAAGCCAGTGACTTCAATTTCTTCATAATTCATATTTTCATGGTCATGATTAAATAGTGTTAATTATTTAATTACTTTCTAAAGTCCTTTCTCATCTATTAATTAAATAACTTTTAATTATTTAATTAATTCACTTTAACATTTATCCATCTATTAATTAAATAAACTTAATTATTTAATTAATTCACATTACCTTTATTCTGTCCTGATTAATTAAATAAGCATTCTTTATTTAATTACATCACTAATTAACTTTAGCCTCCTTAAATTAAATAAATTCTTATTTACTTTATCTTTATCATGTTTTCAACTATAATTAAATAAATACTTTAATTTGTTAACTAATCTAAATGTTGAATGTTTGAATTAAATAATCATTTAATTCATAAAGGGATCTATTTTTTTAACCACATTTCCTCTATATTTAGATAAATGTTTAAGTTATCTAAGTATTCATTTCCACTTGACTCAAGATGTATTTAAATCGATAGGTTATCTCTGATTTAATAACTAATAGTGTCTTTCATGAATAAACTCTGTCATAACCGGCCGGTTATCTAGTTTAACTCTTATGCATGTACACATTTTATTAATTAAATATATTTATTTGATTCAGGTAAATTTTCTCGTGCATTCAAACAAATCATTTATGTTATTCTATCTTTATCCTTTTCATGCAAAATTATTCTTCTAATTTTTGAATACTCAACTAGAGATTAAATCATTATTTAATCTTAGCTCCTATTCTTAGGTTTTATCCACTCACTTTAGTAATAACACTTATTTCAATGCATGTGAATCTTTTAATCTAAATGCGTCCATCCATCTTTCAATCTTGGCCTCTCATTCAAATGATTAATTTTCTATAAATTGACCTAGCTTTCATCATTTCAACTGCTCCCGAAATTGTATGACTTTTGGAGCACATCTTAATCTTCGATATTTTACTATAATCACATACATCATGGCTATACTTGCACACATACTAAAAATCTGAAGGAAAGAATACCATCACAACGAAATGGAGAAGGACAATCAAGGTCGTTCATGGAAGGATGTAGATATTAGGTGAGATCGTTCTTTGTTTATTTTTATGCTTTCTTTGTACTTTGTTGTTTAGCTTTAGATTACATTAGAGTTTATTAGCCTTTGAGTTTGCTTTAATCTTTCCTATTTTCATGATGTTACATTGGTGAACCCAACATGAAGACAAGTTCTTTGCAAATCCATAGACGTTTTATTCAATTTTTGTAGGTATCGTACAACCTGATGCATCTGACAGACCAAACGATGCAAATGATATTACGAACCGCATTTGTCAAATACAACGATGCATCTGACAAAATTTGACACATCTGTGGCTTTTCACGACACAATTGACTAGTGAAAAATTCAAGACACATCTGACTGGTGAAATTTCTAGGTTCAATTTTTGATTTACAGTTTTTCATTGTGTTTTTATTTTATCTAATTTTTTATTTGCAGCATGTGTTTTAAGGAGTTAACATAGTGTTTGCAGGACGTAGCGTAGAAGACAAGTTTTTGAAACCTTCTTACAGGATGATTGCCAAAGATAAATTGAAAAATTACTAAAGGATTTTTCTACAGGACGTGTGTCGAAGACTCTATTTTATGAAACAGACTACTTGGTAGATTAGAAAATTGTCATTAGGGTTTAAAATTTACTACTATCTACTATGTTTGGCGCAAAAGCACACTTTGTTATTACCCCATGATTCAGTATATAGAAGTATCTTCTCCCCTTACGCATTCGTGCAATCCTGGGTGCAAGAGAACTTGTTATTGACTCTAGAAATTGGGCCTATCTTTGTGGGAAAAAGTACTCACCACAAAATGACTCAAACCAGTAACACGTTGAACCTGAGTGACTACCAGCCGGTATATAAAAGTGGGTACTTGAGGAAAGCTCAAGTCTCATGAGTATTGTTCCGATAAGAAGGGAAACAATGGTCTTTTTCCACATGGATGATACCCCACAAACTGAATGCCCCTACTAAACACCATTGTTTCTAGTTAAGCCAAAATACCTTATCTATTTGCTGGTGCAGTAGGTCAGACCTGTGAAGTCATCTCACATTTTTACCGTTCATTATAGAGATGAGAAGTATGCCATGGGATTTTCATGGGTACTATAGCTTGGTTGCCCCAAATGAAGTGTTGAGCCATGGAGGGGAGCTAGTGGGGTCAAGATACTAGTCATCCGCCTTGAATAAGTGTAGTTGGGGCAAAACCCAAGTGAGAACTCAACAAGTACTATATTTCATAGCCTTGGGATTGTGCTTGTTTTCTGGAAATACACATGTTCATGATCATCAAACTAAAAATACATTGTCTTCTAATTGTTTTTATGCGCTAAAACTAGATAAAAAAAATAGAGTCAGTTTACATTGTCATTCACTGGAAAACCATAACTATTCTCCAGAAAAATGCAACTGATAATTAGAGTCACATCTATTACAGAGTTTGTCCCATCTATCAGAAACTTAGTCCAATTTTCTTGTTTTGGAATCTGAGTTGAGTCTCATTTGTTTAAATTCAAGACACATCTGCTAGAATAGCTCACATCTGCTTAGTAGAAAACCACATCTGATATATCAGTTATTACCTTTGTTATTGGAAAACTTGCAATTGAAACCTTCTATGACACATCTGAATAGGTGAGCCACATCTATAGTTTGGAATGATGCATATGCCCCTATCACAGAACTAACCTACTTTTAGCAGTACACATTTGATACCCTGAGTTGCATCTACTGCAAACAAAACCGCATGTTTCTGATACCCGAGACTAAATTTACCAGTCAACCGCAACTAAGAAAGAAAACCACAACTGTTAAATTTTGCTACGCATCTACCTAAGTATCAAAAAACTAGAATTTACTATCACAGACTGAGAACAAATAGTCAAACTAGTATCTAACTTATCCTTTTTCATTGATTCTTGGACAGAAACTAGAAAGTTTGCTCAAAATTTGCACGATTACATCCTTTAGGAATCATTCAATCATAGCGATAGGTACCTTAGTAATAGATCTTACTTTCATCTTAGGGGTCTTTATTTCCTTTAGATAGATAATCTTTTATAGACTTTAGGATAGGCACCTTTCACACTGTGCATAAACCCTTGATTCAAAAAATGTTGTCATTGAACTTAGTCATCATATCTTTTGTCCTACACGTGAATCCTTCCATCTCATTAGTCTAGTTTGGGAGTTCACCTTATCCTTTGGTCCTAGTCCTATGAAGGTTCCTTGTCAAAACTAAATTGAAACCTGGGTTAAGCTTTAGTTGATAGATAACCTCTTTTAGAATCTTCTAATTTGATCACTTAGACCTTTGCATATTTAGACATTGTCATCCTAGAATAGTATCATTTTAGACATACCTTATTTTCAGAGAAAATACCAAAAAAAATGGCTGCATACATTCATCCTTCATATTCAGAAAATCCAAAAAACATAGATTAGACTCATAATCATCCATAGATTTATCTTTTGCATCACTTGCACTTTGAGCTTACATTACATGGTTGAAACAAGATCGAAAAGGAAAGAAAGAGAAAAGATGGTTGATCGAAACGATTTCATCATTTCATTCTCAAACTCCTTTTTAGGGACATCTTCATCTAGACCTCACAAGAATTTGTTAGACAAATTTGTTACTAGATACCCACAAGGCTACATTCGTGTGGAAGACATATATGATGCTGTAAAAGACCCTGAGTTTTCTTACTTTGTAGATGAATATTTAGCAAATGATCCTCAATGATACTTAGCCAATTTGCTAGCAGAAGGTGCCAAACTACCTCCTAGTTTTGATATTTGTAACCTACAAACTACATCAACCCAAGGAACAAACACTACCACTCTAGTGCTACTATACCTCAAGTGACTACCGCTATACCATCTGGATGACCTACACAAAGTGCCTCAATGATACACACATCTCCATTTGGTATGCCTACCTCGACACAGGGTCTAAATTTCACCACTGGGGCATCATTGTCCAATCCCTTTGGTCCTCTTGTTGGGACTAGAAGATCTAAAACATTAGCCCCTACATCGAGTGTCAATGTCAATAGCACTATTCCATAGACAATAGCTATACCAAGTGTCAATGTCGCTAGTACCATACCAAAAATTGGATTCTCATAGGCAGGAGGTATACCCTCCTTTCAATAAGGAAACCAACCCATCACCTCACAGATTCTGAGTCAAAATCCATTTTCATAGATTCTGAATCAAAATCCATTTTCATAGATTCTGAATCAAAATCCATTTTCATAGATTTTGAATCAAAATCCATTTTCACAGATTCTGAATCAAAATCCATTTTACATACTGACATTTAACCAAAACCCATAAGAAAATGTTGGATTCCAAAACACATACATAGACCCAAATAATCCAACCAGCACATCATAACTCAAGTTGACATTCTGCAAACACAAATGCATGCACTTCAAGCAAAAATGGATAACATGGAAATTTCAACCAAGAAAACCTTTTCAACAAAGGATTTATGCCCATTTCCCTTCGATAAATCATTGTACATGACACCTTCCCTCATGGGTATGTCATACCAAATTTTCCCAAGTACAATGGAAAGCGGAATCCAGTCGAACACATAAGGGAATTTTCTATGATGTGCATAGTGTCACCTACGACCCCACCTATCTTATGAGACTCTTTCCGAGAAGTCTTGTTGGAATTGCACTAGAGTGGTTTTCAGGAATTGACTACGACATAAAATCGTGGGGTGAACTGGCTGAGAAATTCTTTGAACAATTCTACTTTAACATAGATCATGAAATTAACATAGAAACCTTGTGTCATACTACACAAGATGATGGAGAAAATTTTATTGCCTTCTTTCAGAGGTGGAGAACTATAGCCAGTCGATGTCTTGTCAATATACCTAAGAAACAGAAGGTCACTATGTTCCAAGAAAACCTCAACCCAAAATTGAGAAGTGACTTAAGGGTACATTGCTGCACATCCTTTACATAACTAGTGGAAAAGGGGATCATACTAGAAAAATCTCTCATTGAAAAAGAAGAACTTGAGACACAGACACCCAACAAAAATCCAAATGTGCAAAACACCCCCAATGACAGAAATAAGTTTTGGTCTCAAAATAAAAATGTTACCAATGATGGCGTAGTTGATGCAAAGACTTTACAAGTAGGACTGATCATCAAACTTAGAGGAAATACCCCTCTACCAAAACACTCAATTCCATCAACCAAACCACAAACACTACCCAAAACATCCAATGGCCAAAACAAAAAAGACAATTTCCAAAATGTGAGTTCACTCCCCTCGAGGAACCCAATGAGTCAGTCTTCAAACAACTATTGCAACACAATCTCATACAACATCAAGAGCCAAAAGAATATGATCCAAGATAATTCAAACCATCTTGGTGGGATGAAAATTCCTTTTGTGACTTCCATCAAACTAAAGGACATAGCTTATAAAATTGTCGTCAACTGAAAAACATCATACAAGACTTTGTCGAGAATAAAATTATTGAAGTCAGTGGACAGAAAACTACATCTTCGAACACTGATCACAAGGTCTTTTTGGATCCATTACATGACCATGGGAAAGGAAAATCCCCCAATTTAAGTAACAAGACCAATACTTCGGCCAACTATCCTAATGTTAAGCACGATTATAGTGGGAAAATCATAAATCACCTTCAGGCTACTGATGAGCATGTCAATACCATTTCCATAAATAAAACTCTCGAGTTTGTTATGAACACTCACCGGACCAAGATCACCATCCAAGGTCCACCATCACACCAGGAATGATAGACATCCAAGTCATAGTATAACTTACTTGATTAGTTGGGGAAGACCCTAGCCCAAATCTCCATCTTGGAACTATTACGAATTTCCCCTAAACATCGAGCCATTTTAGACAAGGCCTTACAAAGAACCACTGTCCCTAATGATCTTGATGTCAATTTTTTTGAGGAAATGGTAGGCTACTTGACTAATAATCATCATGCCACCTTCTTCGAACAAGACTATGCAATTGAGAAGACAAATCATAACGACCCATTATATCTTGAAGTCCTTGTTGACAAAACCAAGGAAGTTAGATGAGTTACAGTGAAGCGAAGGGCGGGGTTAAATCTTTGCACTTTAAAACTAATTAAGGCATTAGGTTTTCTTGAAAGCATGTGTGGACACCATAAGGCCTTTTTATTAAGGCTTATGACAATGAGGAATATGAAAATCAAAGGAAATTGGTAACACTTCCCTGCTCGAGAGTAGTCTTGCGGTTATGGAGAAAAATTCCAAGTCTTGGTTCACCCTTCCTTTGGCTTCTACTAGGAAGACCATGGATTCATGCCATGAAGTTAGTCCCTTCCACATATAATCAATTTCTTAAATTTCCCTACAATGGCACTAAAATAACAATACATGGTGACCCATATCCATTCTAATATTGCACCAGTCTATGAGAGATACCCCAACACTGAGTGCCAGTAAATCAAGAAGCTTCATCATCCAATTCATCCCAATATCTCGATCCATCCACTCTTACCAAAACATCCACTTTTCCATTACTACCTTCCGCTCCTAGGGTCGAGATCCAAGACAAGGGTTGTGGAGAATATCACATGAAGACATCTTATTGTGTTAGTCACCTGGTTCCTCCTAAGTCCTATGGTTTACCTACAACAGATAGGAGACAATCAGTGGTTACTATACATATTCCTCCCACAACTTTTACTAAATGGGGAGAATTAAGCAAAGAAGCCATAAATGCAGAAGATGTGACCTTTTGGTTGTATAGGGAAGACCAATAATAACTTCCCTCACTTGCTCACATTCCCACAGATCAATATGGCAAAGGTTTCACAATCATGTAGAGCAAGGGATATAATGGACATAATGGTTTAGGATTACATCAAGATGGGAGGACTGAACCAATCATTGTTTCTAAGTGGCAGAAAGGCTTAGGGATTGGGTTTCAACAGATTCAGATTGGTGTTCCTAGTACCACATCACCTTTACTCAAGGAAGTAAGTGCTTCTGAAGATATTGAGACATCTAACAAACCATCTAACCAAATCTACTGTGATTCCCCTGACTCAAATGAATATGAGTGGAATTCCCTATCCTCCACCTTTGCCATGGACCTTGATAAACTATTTGGAGAACTTGACTTAATGCTTAAATCCTCCCCAGATCCATTAAATTCCTGTCCACCAAAGAATATGACAAAAGAGGAATGGTTTAAAAATTACTATTGGGAATCTCTTGATCCTACCTCTTGGGATCCTAACAAATCCATCTCAGATAACCAAACCCTGACACTAGGCCCACCTCAGAATCCACCTAGATCAAAGAAAAAGAGTAAAGAGGATTTGGTAAGAAACTTTTGTGACTACATGAACAAATCAGCTTTTACCTTGACCCCATTGAACTTTGACAACTCCGATGATGACATGCCTTTATTCTATCCCTAGCTCATTTATTGGGACCAACAAGACACACCTGTCTGAGACATTTTTCAGAATGATGAAGCAATCACTGAGTTCCTGGGATTATGAGAAGGCATACCTAGTGGAGATCATGAGGTTGGATTTACCATTGACTTGGACAACAAAGGCATATTTTGAGAGCTCTGTTCAACCCTTGATCATAAAATAAGAAAAAGAATGAAAAAAATGATGAGTCTCCGGTGAAAACCAAAGGCACCTTTGAACAATGAAAAGTAAAAAGTAAGGACACATACGGGAAAAACCTCTGTGAGGCACCTAAGGATGGAGGTTTGGTATTCTCCCCATTGCATGGAAAAAGTCCTGTAATGCTTTTTGAAGAATCAGTGGAAGTTAACATAGGCATAGAAGAGAATCCTTGCCTGGTAATATTTGGTAGCATCATTGACAAAAAAAGAGCAGCTGAAATTCTATAACTTCTTTACAAAAAGATAGATTATTTTTTCCTAGTCATATGCAGAAATGCCTAGGCTAGATCTTGAACTTGTACTACATCATTTTCCTTTGCAACCAGGTATAAAACCAGTGAAACAAAAATTGAGGAAAATGCACCCACAGATTGCTTTACTAGTCAAGGCTGAGTTGAAGAAACTATTGGACGTTGGCTTCATTAGATCAATCGACTATGCAGATTGGATTTACAATCTTGTACCAGTCACCAAACCAACATGGGGTATCTACATCTGCACATATTTAGAGATATAAATAAAACTTTTCCTAAGGATGCCTTTCCTTTGCCAAACATTGACATGATTGTTGACTTGACAAGCTATGAGATGTTCTCCCTTATGGATGGATTTTTAGGATATAATTGAATTAGGATCACAACTAAAGACCAACTAAAACAACTTTCACATGTTCTTGGGGAGGCATTGCTGGAGATGTAATTCCCTTTACCGCATAAAAACGTTGGAACAACTTATGTCCGAGTCTATGACCACTGGCCACTAAAAGTATATACACGCACTCTTATGGAGGACAACCGATGACCTTATTGCTAAATCAGCGACAAGGGAGAAGATCATTTATAGGTTTTAGACAAGATATTTCAAAGACTAGAAAGGTATAAAGAAATTGAGACTAAATCCAGTATTGTGTTTGGAGTAATGGGAAAACTTTACAGCTTATATCATTTCTACGAGGCATTGAAGTTGATCTGGCAAAGGTAAAAGAAATCATAAAAGTACCTCCAACCAACTAATATCAATGCGACTGGAGACGTACAAAGGGAGACTGCAATCCATTAGAAGATTCATCATGCACTTATCAGATAAGATGCATCCCTTTCAACATTTACTTAGAAAAGGAATACCCTTTATATGGACAAGTAAATGCTAGGAAGCTTTACAACTGATTAAGGATTATCTACTCACACCACCAGTCTTAATGCCACTTGTTGAGGGATGACCACTGATTCTCTATATTTTAGCAACCCATTCATCACTAGGAGCACTGTTGGCATATAACAACAATGAAGGTCATGAAAGGGAAGTATACTACATCAGTCACACCTTGGTAGGATATGAGCTTAACTATAGTAAAATTGAACATGCTTCACTTGCAGTAGTATTTGCTACTCAAAAAATAAGACACTATATGTTGAACCATCAAACAATATTGGTTGCAAAGATAGATCCTCTAAAATATCTTCTAAGCAAAGAACCATTAATAGGGTGATTGGCCAAATGGGTAATGATACTTAGTGAGTATGACATCTTGTACATAGAGAGAAAGGATATTAAAGGACAAGTCCTTGCTGATCAGTTAACTAATGCACCGATACAAGCAGATCACCCTTTAGTGTCATATTTTCTTAATGAGTTTATATTCACCATTGACACATGCACGACATGGAAACTATACTTTGATGGGTCCCATACATATCATGGCTCAAGGGCTAGTATCCTATTTATCACACCACAAGGTGATTCTATCCCTAAGTCATTCGGGATTACCTTTCCATGTACCAACAACATAGCATAATATGAGACTCTTGTGATAGGATTACACATGGTAGTCAAATGGAAGATCAAGAACCTACAGGTTTATGGTGATTCTCAACTGGTAATACGATAGGTAAATGATGATTATGAGACTAAGGATGAAAATCTTGCTCCCTAAAAATGCATGGCAGATAGTTTTAAGGAGTAATTTGACAAGGTTTACTTTCATCAAATACCTCATGTTCTAAACATGGCAGCAAATGCCATGGCTACTATTGCTTCACTCCTTGACATACCAAGTAACGTGCTTAAGTTTGAGTTTTTGGTATAACAACTTTTGGTCCTTACCTATGACATCCCAGATTTGGAAATGGTGTGTGATATTGTTGGTCCTAATTCTCCATGGTATAAAGATATCTATGACTACCTCCATGCCAAAATCATACCCTCTGATGTTTCCAATAACCAATGTAGGACATTCCTTCACAAGTCAACTAAGTACACCATCATCGGAGACACCCTTTATAGACGTGCCTTAGACAATACCTTGTTAGAGATGTCTCTATAAATGATGAAGCACAAGCACCCCTTGCATGGGATACATGAGGGTATATGTGATCCCATTCTGTTTCGTCCTACCTTTAGCTAAGAAGCATTATGAGGATCGGTTATTATTGGTTCGGCTTCATGGAAAAGGATCATCTCATCTATCTTTTGTTAAGAAATATCACCTCAATGTCGCACACATAAATTCTGATACATGCACCAACACAGAGCTCTTATCCTATAACATCACCATGGTCCTTTTCTCCCAATGGGGACTCCAACCTCATAGTAAGAGACATCCCACATCATCCAACAACCATAATTTTATCATTACTCACACCGAGTTTTACTATGGATTGAGGCTATGCCTATGACCTAAATCATTGACACATATTTCTAAGTTAATCCTAAACTATATCATTTGTTGGTATGGTGTTCCTCAATCCATAATCACAGATAATGGTCGTCCATTCAAAAACCAAGAAGTCCATCATCTTTGTGAAGAGTTCCATATCCAACATTATTTTTCCACCCCATATTACCCACAAGGTAACGGCCAAGCAAAGGCATCTAATTAAAAAATCATCAGAATCCTCAAAAAGATTGTCAATGATGCTGGTCATGATTGGCATTTACAGATTAATCCAACCTTGCTGTGCTTACCGATAAGCATTTGTACCCCGCATTGGCACCACACCATATTCCTTAGTATTTGGTTCCGTGACCATTCTACCTATTGATGTCAAGATTCCTTCCCTAAGGGTATCTTTGAAAGGGCACATTGACAATGAAGAGTACCGAGTTTCAAGACTACATGAGCTAGAATTCATAGATGAATGAAGACAAAAGGAATTAGATCATCTCCAAGCATATCAAAATCGTCTTCGACACATATACAACAAAAAGGTCTTGAATAGAAATTATGACATTGGTGACCTAGTCTTAATGGGGAATCCAAAGAATCAAGCTAAAAGAGGAAAACTAGGAAAGTTTGAACCTAAGTGGTTAGGAACCTACATTGTTACAAAAGCATTTGGATCAGGAGCATATCAACTCTCTACTTTTGAAGGAGAACCATTGTCAACACCTATCAATAGTATTGATCTGAAGAAGTTCTATGCATAGCTTTTGAGAGCCTTGTTTTAATTATCAAAAATACAAAAAAAAAAAAATCAAAAAAATCATTACCTAGGTGAAAAACTGGCAAACAGGTGTCTTGGTAACATCAAAAAAAATTAAAAAAATCAAGAAAATAGTAAAGAGAAATAAGTCATCCAATAGTGAAAACCACTTTGGTGGTGCTTTGGATAAGTACCATGGTGAAAACCTGGCAAACAGGCACTATGTGTAGTTGACTCTACTCCTCTATCTATCATTATTCTAATTTGACTTACCTATACATACTATCTATCATTGTACATATCATATCTCTCCCATCCATTCCTTGTACATACCTTTGATAATAAAATGGTTGTCTTTTCCATAATTTGGAATGATTGACATCGAGCGCATTTCATATCCCCCATCCCATCCTATTCATAACCAGTTGGTATTATGCTCGACTGGGGGCAAGCACTTCACCTATGTCATATTTGGTTCTTACATTGGCTATCCCAAGACGAAACCATCAAAAATCCAAAACATTAAGCAAAATTTCCAAGAAAAGCCAAAAACATCACCTATGGGGCAAAAATCCCCCTTCAAAAGAAAAAAAAAAATCAAAATAGGTCAAAAATCCAAAACATAGAGTCATAGTTAGTCACACTTGTAAGTCTTTGTCATTTCATTAAAACTACGCGTCTTCTAAGGATCGGATGGAAAGGCTATGTACCATGTGCCTCCTCAGGAATTAGTTCAACTCTTTTTAGGTTTGTCTATATAAAATCATGATTCAATCCATTTGTCTATATGACAAGGTCATTGATCATGTTGAACTACGAGGTCTCTATGTGTATAACGTAGGCAAGGCCATCAATTGATGAGCCCCAGAGGCCACATGAGGTTAGTCCTTTAGGGTTCATCACATGCACTACCACACACGTATCTTCATACAAATAAGATTTTTATAGTCAGCTTTGTTACCAAATTTCTAGTCGAACTACAAGGTCTCTTCGTGTATAGCATAGGCAAGGCTATCAATCATTGAGCCCCCAAAGCTGCACTCATAGGTCATCTTTTAGGTTCCTCATCACGCATACCAATTGTTAGCACATCACATCAAGTTAGGCATCAATAAGATGAAAAATTCAACAATGTCATCAAGTCAAATCAAACAAATTTCCAAAGCAACAATCAAAAGAAATCAACTTATGTCTGCTACAGGATGTGTCCTTCCTAAAAATAGACATCATCAAAACAATCAACCTATGTCTTATACAGGTGAGTCCTTCCTAAATATAGACACTGTCAAACAATCAACATAGCCTTACATAGGTTATCACATCAATGACATATTAGACACAATGTCTTCATAATGATACATGCTCCTTCTTGAAACTAGGCTTTTGTCATGCCTTATACGTAGTCATAACATCGAAACCAGAGTCAACGCCTTATCCATATGTGTCTCTAAATTAGGCTTTATCAATCAATCATCTTATAAATCAAAAAAATCAAACAAACAGATCAAGTTTTGGAAAAAAATTTACTGGCTTTGATTTTGTGGCTTATTTATCTTATCATTTCATTTGACTTTATGATTGGAATCATGTTACTATCTTTCTCAAGGATGTTCCATGAAGGATTTAGAGAAGGAACGATGTATCCGAATTCTATTTTCTTTGACTTTTGTTTGTCGACTGTCTTTTAACTTTGGATTTTGAGTCATGTTACTAGTTTCCTCAAGGATGTAGCATGAAGGATTTAAAGGAGCGATGACATCTCATGACCCATCTTTTATTTGTTTGATGTCTGTGGTTTTTCTTGACTAAAATATTGGGGCAATTATGCCCTTAGTATGATTTAAGACAATCATTATTTGTGACTGTCTGTTGTTAGTAGGTGGACGACCTTGCACACCTTGATCTATGTCATATCATGGTGTTTATCTCCACTTGTATTAGTTATTGCCCAATGATGATAAAGTGCAAAGCCTTTTGTGATATGGAAAAATATCGAAGATTGATAATACTAACATCAATGTCTTTTATTATTCATCTTCTTTCCATACTACCATTTCTTCTTTCTTGCATTATGATGGAATCCTATGAAACACAAAAATATAACACATCCTACATATGCATTCATGTTAGAAACATCATGTAAATATCATACATATATCTTGCATTTCGAAAACACAAAAACATATGCATCTATCATATCTAGGAAATTATGGCATAATATGCATTCATCATCATAGAATACATAACAAAAGAATTACATGTACATAACAAGTGTAAATATATGCATCACATTACATCCATCATCATCAATTGTATAGCATCACATGTAGATAGAATTGTATATATAAACATCACATTGCATCTCATAATCAAAATTGCATACATAACATCCATTGATACCATAGGAAATCATTACATACATCATCATATAGAATCAACATCACATCATAGGCTGCATAAACACATCATAAAGTAGAAATGATCATCCATAAAATTTGCATATCATATAGAAAATAACATGTATAAATAAAAGACTACATAATCATACATAGAACTGCATATCATGAGAATTGCCGCCAAAATCATATATATCGCTAAAAAAGTGTCACATCATAATATCATAATGTATCAATAAATATGAAGCCCACAGGCTTTATGATCAATGTACAATGTCCATCAATAGATAACATAACATGTCCGTATTTGGAACTCACACTGCTCCCATGAGGAGAATGTGAAGATGACTAATGGCAGGATCGTGATGACCTGTGTGCAGAAGGAGGCCTATCATATGGCCCAATCCTGGGAGGTCCTATGACTCCCTATGTACTCTGTGTCTTGTTATGAGTCCTGCTCCAGGAATTGGGAGCCCGTCTCTTAGGAGGAACCTCTCTCTCATATAGATCCTTGTAGTAGGAGGCTCTCTCCACAACTCTGACTAACTCCCATGCGAAAGTATCAGCTGACCCACTGCAAAGAGATCTTATCTCTATAAATCTCTACTTGGTCTCTTGTCTCTGAGCTATAGCCTGATCCCTATCCATGTAGGCCCTGTCCCTCTCCATCTATAGTGCATCTTGCTCTAACATCAGAACCCTCATCCTCTCCTCAAGGGATGCCACCTAAGCACATAGATCTATTGTATCCTGATCAATAGGACCTGTGTCATCCTATTGTGGCTGCTCCATCCCATCATCCTCCCACTCCTCCACAATCCTATCTTAGAAAATCCTGCTCCTAGTCATCCATCTCCTCCGCCTCCTCCTCATCATCCTAGTAGCCGGTGAGCAGACCAAGAGCACCCATATTTGCCTCCTCCCTACTTTCCTCCTCCTCTGCATGCTCCTCAGGAATGTCCTCCTCTCCCGCATGCTCCTCTCCACCGACCTCAACATGAACCTCCTCCTCACCTCCACCAACATCAAGCATGGGAACATGCTCTCCCTCCCTCTCCTCCTCATGGATAGGTGAAAAATGTGGGCCTCATCCTTTGTGACCATGTCTCCCCCTCCCACCATCTCCACCATCACCTCTACCACCTCTTCCACGTCTGTCTCGCGGTCTTGTCTCGTGCCTCTCCATAGGTGCATCTTGGTATGGATCTATTAATGACACTGGCTTGTGACTGGCCCACTAGGTATCATATGCCACCTTTGTGCCCAGATCGGATGCTCTACCTTGCCATACCCATTGTACTAGCTATAAGGCATCAATATCTACCTTTGTTGTCACCATAGGAATCTTCGTTCCCCATAGAGTCACCTCTCTCGATGATTTGGCATACTCTTCTTGACCTCGAGGCTCATCCTAAACCTCACCAAACTGTCTCAGGACCTGGTCTGGTGATGTGTACATGTGAGACGGTCCATCCAATCAAACATTGTGTCTATTGGTAGAATGTCAAATGCTCATCCTCATTTGGCCACTATGGGAAATCCATGTATGGCCTCCAAATGAACTGAACAATCATATCAACAGCATGCATGTAGTAACCGGTGTCTCTGACATGAGTCTAGGTGTTTTCCCCCGCATAACAAAAGGAATAAGGTGAACCCTATGGTAGCTCTACTGTGATAGGTGGACGAAAAATAGCTATGTGTTCCCATGCCCATACCATCAGGAGTGTGGTACCACAGCTCATGGATTGTGCCT
>VDFB02090065.1:0-22000 GCA_007258455.2 Sequoia sempervirens
GGACCATCCCTAGAATACACATACCCATCCAAATGTGTTGAAACAATTTGTTTAGTCATACAAGTTGCAAAATAAAATTTGCACCACTTTGCAATTCTACAATGCTTACATTTGACAAATTTTTCCTCAACTGGACACTCGTCACCATGGGAGAACACCTCTACAACAACAAAATCTGAGAGAGGCTATTATATAGGGTCTCAACACAATCTCGTAGCCTCAAACAGAGAGTCTATAAGTATCACAGTTTCCAAGTAATAACCCATCAAAGGTTGTTATTTTTTTGTACTTTGGACTCTTAAGGGATCAAACCGGTTGAATGTAGCTCAAAGTGATTCGGCATGTTTGAGTGTGAAAGAGAACCATGCCTAGAGTAAACATACCCATTCAGACATGTTTGAAAAAGAAATTTGGTCATATGAGTTGCAAAATGAAAATTGCACCACTTTGCAACTTTACACTACTTAATCTATGGAAGCTTTTTCTCTGCATTTTCTCAAGAAAAAACATTAGCATATTAATCCATTTTAAACAAAGAAAACAAAATCCTCCCTATGAGATATTGAATCATGATAAATATGCCAAACAAGACACTAAATATCAAAGAAGTTAAAAAAAATCATTATAAAAGCATGTGTAAAACCTATCCCATAGTGGGAGTGGTGTTGCTTTGATATGAAAATGATGCCCTTTCCCACCTCCTTGATAAGCTTTCAGTGGTATGATGAACAAGCAAAGATGAGTGATCAAGTGCAAGATGAAATGTTCCTATAGTGTAAATGCATAAGAATGTAGATGGATTTCAAATAGAAGTGATTTCTATTTATAGGTTGAAGGATTGAAGAATGGAAAGATGGGATGAATGTGGGACTAAAAGAGAGCCAATGAGATTGGGACACTAGTCTCAATGCCAATGGGTGAGGATTGAGCACACTTTGCATGTGGTTGAGATGCAAGAGGCACTAAATGCATGTGGTTGAGATGTTTTGGAGGGAAATTGTTTGGTTAAGAAAGTCAAATCAAGGGAGTCAATGAAGGAATGTTCCCTAGAATATGCTTTTGAGAGGATAAATGAGGTAATTAGTTAATTAAAATAAACTATTTTCATGTGCAAGTGGGTTAGTTAATAATGGTTTGATTTAACTCTTGGGGAGTTAAAAGCTAGAGAATTTATTAATGAGGATTAGAAGGTGATTAAAGTTAATTAATTTAAAATTTAATTAACTTTGAGTGGGTTAGTGAATTTATGATATTTGATTTAAATTATTTGATTTATTTAATCAAATAAGAGGACTCTAGGGATTTAATTAAACAAATTTATTTATTTAATTAAATAAGATGACTTTGAGGATTTTAATTAAACACATTGATTTATTTAATTAAATAAGAGGACTTTGGGAATTTAATTAAACAAATTGATTTATTTAATTAAATAAGAGGACTTTGAGGATTTTAATTAAACAAATTGATTTATTTAATTAAACATTATGGACATTAGTGAATTAATCTAATAAACCACTGTATTTGATTAATAGAAGAATTTGATGATAATTGATTGGAATTAGATGCACTATGTTAGTTAGGATTATTTGCATGTTTACATTTTGTGCCTCTTTGAAGCAATGTATTTGTTGCATTGGTTCAAAGAATAACCTTGCTAAGATCAAAGTTCAGAAATTTTCTGATTTTTCAGATGCCCCAATGGAAAGTACATTGATACACTTCCCCCTTGAGAGATCAAGTGAAAAGTTTGATTTTAAGGTTGATATCATGACAAAAAGGTTCAAGATGGATGTATGGATGGTTAGACTAAAATATCTATATGATAATAATGATGCAAATGAGACGAGTTAAGATGTTGAGAATAACAAATCTATATTATCCTAAACGTCTTAAATAATGATGCAATGCATGTGAGATGAATGATGTGTACTATTATGATGATATGTATGAGTATGCGGGATGGGTATGTTGATGTTTTATGAAGGCAGGATGGATGCATGTCATGGTAGCATGTTAGCATGAAAGAGGATAGAAGAATAAGAGGGATCAACCCTTGATTCCAAGAAGATGCAAAAGTCCAACAAGTCAACGAGTCATCAAGACTTTATTAGATATGATGATGAATGATGATGATGTATTTCTTATCCAAGGATTGGGGATGTAAAGAGCATAACTTTCCTTATGTTTGATAACACACATAGATACGATGCATCAAGGTACAAACAATCAGGATGGCATGGTATCTAGTGCGATGGACTTTGACTCAAAAAAAGATAGGAGTATTCTTGTTCATACTTGACATATGAAACCTTATTAGGATGTAATTTAGATATTTCAAACACATTGGACAAAAACATAGAAAGGAAAATCCTAATCATGTAATAGTCAACAAGACATCTAAAATGTCTTCAAAGCAAGTATCACCAAGTTATATTACAAGATTATCCAACAAGCACAACAAATAAAAGATAATGATCAATGCCCCATTCCTTTCTCTCTAAATATTTTTAGATAGATATCATCAAGAGTTCATGGGAATAGGTGCAATAAGATAAATCACAAGAAAAGATCAAGTAAACAAACAAGTCAATGTTCTTCATACATCTAGCCAAGACTAAACTACTGTGAGGTTTGATGTTGATGTCGATTGTAGGAAGGATGCATCCTAGGACATGATGTTATCAAATGGTTTTGAGACTAACGGAATGATGGGCTATTGATACTAAGAACTAACCAACTTTTTTACCTACTGACCTAGACTTGAGACCTTGACGTTTGAGTTTACACTTCTAAATTTTCTATACTTGTTTCTGATTGTTTTGCCAAAGGTTGTCGATGACAATCGTTTATTGTGAGTGGATGTTTATTTCAGGTGAAGGTGAAACAGGATGGATGATTTTGGTTTTTTTGAATTTTTTTGGTATTTTGAAATGTTTTGAGGTTGTTTTGGGATTTTTGATATGTTTCACAAATGTTTTGATTTTCAAATTTTCCATTTTTATTGTGTTTTCTAAGATTTTGACCAATAATCTAACCTAAGGACCTATCCTAGGGGCCTCAGGGGCTGATCAAAGATTATCCTTGCCTATGTTATACATGCAGAGAACACGTAGTTCAACTGACACAAACTCATTTATTGATGAGATATAAACATGTGTGGATTAACAATTTATTATAGTGAACTCCTAATGGATTGACCTAATGTCTCAGGGGCTGATAAATGATTAGCCTACATTCAAGCTTAGGGATGACATAGTTCGACATGATGACTCAGTGCTCCATTTTTGGAATGTTGAATAACCTTTTCCTTTCAAACAATAAGCTTGGTGGCACCATTCTAGGTGAAATTTGTGGTGGATTCAAGAAAATAGCTTTGCTTGACTCTTTGTATTTATAGCATTATGGGGTGTTAGATCTTTCATGGAATGCTTTGGTTGGTAATATTCCTAAGTAGATTGGAGATTGCATTGCAATGGTTAAGTTATCTTTATAGGGAAACTTGCTTACTAGTCATGTTCCTCAAGAACTTTTTCTTCTTGGAAATCTTACTTTGCTAGATACATCTTTACAATCTTCTTAGTGGACCCATCTTCTTTTTGGGTTTTTCGGTTTTATGAAATTTTTGGATTTTATGGGATTTTAAGAATATTTTTGAATTTTCTAGATTTTATGAATGTTTTTGGATTTTCTAGATTTTATGAATGTTTTTGGACTTGTTGATGTTTATGAATGCTTTTGGATTTTTTGGATTTTAAGAAATATTTCAAGAATATCCACAAATTTGATTAAAAGCAGGTATAAGAACATGCCCCTAGCATGATACGATAGACTCCGATATAGGTAGGAAAAACTAACCTCAGGAATGTGCCAAGTAGTTCTAGGATGGAACATGATACTAAAACAGGATCAAGCTATGATGCAAAGATGGATGGGCAAGGGAAGGATCAATGGAATGTGATGGAAAGTGATAGAAGGCGATGCAAAACAAGCTGACGAATCCGTGGTGGATGGAAAGTGGATTATTTACACAAGGTGCCTGATTTCCAGGTTTTCACCAAGGTACTTGCCCAAAGTGCCACTGAAGTGGTTTTCACTAGAGGATGATTTTTTTTCTTTACTGTTTTCAATCCTTTTTCTTATTTTTTTGGATTTTTGTATTTTTTTGTATTTTGGATTTATACCTTACAAGCTTAGGCATAAAATTTTTTGAGATGGTAGTTGTTGATGGCCTCCTATAGAGGCTCACCTTTAGGTGTGGATAACTGATATGCTCCTAATTTGTAACTTGGAGTGACAACAAAGGGTCCCAACTAGTTGGGTTCAAACTTTCCCTTGCTATCTAGATTTGGCACATTTTTCTGATTTTCTTTCAACACGAGCTCTCTGACTTGAAATGATTGAATATTGATCTTCTCATTATAGCTCCTTTTGAGATGGTTCTGATAGACCTACAAGTGGTTCAAAGCATCCATGCACTGCTCATCTAGCAGTTCTAGCTCATTCAATTTTGACACCCAATATTCTTCATCAATAATGAGATTTTGTAATGATATTCTTAAGGATGGGAGCTTGATCTCAATGGATGGATTTTGATCCGTAGACCAGGGGAAAATGGGTTGCACCTATAGGCATGTGGATACTTGTTCGGTAGGCCCATAGGGAGTGATTCAATTGTAGGTTCCAGTCGTGACCAGCTTCATTGACTATTTTCTTGAGGATTTTTAGGATGGTTTTATTAGAAGCCTCATCTTGGTCATTACCTTGGGGGTAATATGGGGTGGAGAAGCAATGTTGGGTATTGAATTTTTGGAATAGCTCATAGACATCTTGGCTTTTGAAAGATACCCCATTATCAAAGATAAGGGCTTCAGGAATACCATAACAACAAATGAGGTAGCTTAGAATGAATTTTTAGATCTACTTCCCTATGATATAGGTCATGGGGATGGCTTCTACCTACTTTGTGAAGTATTCAATGGCAGTGATAATGAACTTGTGTCCATTGGATGAGGTGGGTGAGATTTTTCCAATAAGATCAAGCCCCCATTGTGAAAAGGGCCAAGGTGTTATAATCGGTTGGAGCTCCTAAGTTGGTGCATGGATGAGGTCCCCATGTTGTTGACATTGCAAACATTTTTGGACATAGTTGTGAGCTTCTCTCTCCATCGTAGGCCAATAATACCCAGTCCTTAGCATTTTCTTACCCAAGGTCATACCACTAGAATGCAAACCACAAATACCATCATGTACCTCGATTAAACCAGTCAAAGCTTCCTCAGGGTTAAGGCATCTCAAAAGGGTTCCTTCAATACTTCTATGGTATAGGGTTTCACCTAAGATAATGAAATGGGATGACTTTTTACTAAAGGTTTTTTTGAGGTTTGGGGTGATCTCAATAGGGAGGACTCCTATTTTCAGGTAGGTGAATATGTCTTAGTACCAAGGATCACCAGGACTATTGTGCCTATAACACACATGCCCCATTTAGAATTGGGACCCTCTCTCTCTTTTCACTTCACTGGGTCACTTTTGTCACTGCCTCATTTCGTGTGCCACCCTATTTTTAAGTCCTAAGTGGTCAGAAAGTCTTAGAAGAATCATCTTGAGTTGACATATTTTTTCCACCCTCAAATTTTCAAAGCCTTTGGTCTTTGCAGGTTTCCCCTGGTAGTTTTCCTTTGAACTTTAAGTTGTCTTTCGGGCTCTGTGGGTCCGCCCTTATGGGCTACCCTATGCAGGATTCCATTATGGTTTCACCACCCCTACGATGGTCAAGCCGGTTCATCTGCTCACCCTATGGGACCCGCAACCTTCATTGCCATTCTCTTGCTCAACATGTTAGGAAACCAACACTTGGATGCCACCCACTTTGTGGACCCCACTGCTTTTGGTGCCACCCATCTCAAAATGCATGTCCACCAACCACCATAACCATCATACCCGCATTAATGGTGGGCATTAAATACTGCAAAATCTATAAATAGCCTATTTTGAGTTGCCATTTTCACCATCAAGAATTCTAAGAGTTTGTCAGAGCCTCCCACCAACACCGCCGTCACACCCACCGAGCTCCTTTGTCAATTCAATGTCTCCATTTGCAGTGTCCTCATCAATTTCATCACAGTTTTTAGGTTGGTCTTCCAACACCATTTGTGTTTTAAGTTTTCTTTCATTTCCTTAAAAAATGTTAAAATCTCAAGAAGGAAAACTTGAAACCTAGCTAGAACACTCTCGGGTGATCAAAACCCACTTTTTAGAACTTTAAAATCTGTTGAGAATCGCCCATGAGGTGCATGCCAAACTCGAGGTTGTCGCGACCATTCTTGAACCAAGATGTTCATGCCCTACAGGCCCGCAACATGCCCACTGGCGTCATTTTTTCCTCAAACTACCAAACCTCAAAACGGTGGATACCTTCATCAGGCCCGCCCTCATGAGAAGCCCCCCCTTTATTAGCCATCCTAGAATTTTCCTATATTTCATGATCCCAAAACAAAGATCCTTTGACCCTCTCAGGTCCGCTAGTGCGGGCCTCTACCTGCAAAATGCACATTGAGCCTCGTCGTTCCAACCGGCTATTTGATCCCACCTTTCTGATGTGCGGATCCCACCCTAGTGATTGTCGACCAAACTTAACCATGCCAAACTCCCTAAGTCCTGAATCATTGCAGAGTTCTCCTTGCAAACTTCTATCTATGGATCTCTGCCATGGATTCACCATTCCAAATGACCATCGTAGCCTATCCTTCTGTCCGATGGACCCTGCTGTCACGTCCATCGTTAGAGCTAAAAATACTAATGCAACTTATGTAATGTGAACCATCCAATGTGGATCTCCATTAACATTTCATCGATGCATAAATGACCTCTTCAAATGAAAAAACCCTAGAGTCCTTCCAACGCATAGATCCCGACCCTATCATTGTCGTCTAATCTCCCCATGCGAAAATTGACCAAGTGTTGGCCCTTGTCTGGGCTCTCCTTGTAGACTTCTCTTGTTGCCTCCATCTGAGCCAAAGCAATGAAAATAATTGAGTTAAAAGACTTTGCAAGTTGCCCCATGCGGGTGGCCACCTATGACATTTGCTTTATCATCACCATTCTAAACGATCATGGGCTCCTGTCAGCTTGCTCCATGGGACTTAACCCTGCTATTTCCCTTTGACAGTCCGTCGGTGAACAAACAAATGATGCCTAGGTTGCCTACGAACTTGATAGTGCAGGTTTCCTTCGGCGTAATTTTGTCCCACCTCCATCATTCTAAATGGCTATCCTCTAGCGCCTTCTCGCACTATCTAGCCCACACTCCTCCAAATGGTTTGAACTTTAGTGACTAAGTCATGACTATCCATCAAGCCTCTAGATCTCGCATGGCAGGATGCCACCTATGGAATGCCACACTGCTAGCACCATTTCAATGGCGGAGCACCAAATGGCCAATAGACCTCCTGCACCCACATGCCTTAGTCCTGCTCACATAAACAACCAATCTAATGACTCCAAAACTACAAAGCTGATTTCACCCATGTTCCTAAATAGCCTGACCTTCTTGATTGATCCCACTTTAAGGCCAAATCCTGATGCGGGTAGAACCTTGTGGGTCATCATGCCCTAATTGTCATCCCTTTTGCAGCTTCCTCTAGAATGGCTTCTAGTCCAGGGAAGTCTGTACCCCTAGGCCCACATGGCCATAACTTCCCTAAATGAATAGACAATGTTGATTAAAAAGAGATGTTAGCATCTTTGAATGATGAGTTACCTAATCTAACATCATTTTGTAGGATTTTGGTTAATGCTTCTCACGCTTTTAAAATTGAATGTGCTTATTGCTCTCTTTCTTGCAGGATATATGGAACCAATTGCAGGGCCTTTGAAGGCAACCGTAGAGAAGGAAAAAGGAAAGAAAGCTGCCAAGGCACCTCGAGGTAAAGAAGATAAAGACCAAATGAAATAAAAATTCTAAGAGCCCCTCAAGTCAAATGTCACAACAGATTGGAAAGAGATCTTAGATAATAACTTGGGACATATTGACATCAATGAATTCAAGTAAAGTGTCATCATCAATCCTACCACAAAGAATGCTAGGAATATTAGAAAGAGTGGGTTGGCCTAGGCTGTCAGTTTCCCACCTGCTCTCATTGCTCCAGAGCTCATGACAGCCTACAAAGAGGCATATCAAGAAGATACTAAAAGAATTTGGGATAGGGGAGGCAATATATTGGCCGATCTGTATGCCAAATCAATAGGGAAAACTTTCCATATCTCTACCTTCAATGAAATGGAAGAGAAATCCAAGCAATATGTCAGGACCATGTGGGATGCTAACCCCCTCAAGTGTAGGAAGCTTATCAATCAATATTGGCTAAAGGAGAAGAGGGGCAGTACAAATAAAGTCCCCCAAGAACTCTTCAAAAGTGATTTCTATGAGGATTATCATGACTTGGTAACCTTATTGAGTAGAGTTATGGGCCTTCCAACAATAGCTTTCTTTCAAGAATGGATGTTGTATTTCATTGAGGAAATTATCTAGGGAAAGACCAAATTCTATTGGGCTAGAATGATTAGCCAATGCTTGCATGACCAGTTTGTGGCAGTGAAGAAAACTTCACAATTTTAAATGACATCATACCTCATCTATTTGCTTGCTGATTGTGCCCAATATAGGGGATTATTTGTAGCTCCCAGCCAAACCCCAAGGAGGGAATTGAAGGTATATGATAAATATCCTAAGCTCCTGTATAGGAACTTCAAGAAGGACTATTGCAGAGTCAATGATGCCTTCATCGAGCATATCATCAGGTTACTTGGAGGTGAATTTGAAAGAAGAGTCACACATAGTGCCAATGCCTTCATCCCCTGTTTCAGCTTTCTGTTCATCCAATTTCCCAAATTCACATACATTTGAGCTGAGGATTTCTCAGAGAAACCATATAAAGTACCCCAATACCCAAATGACTAGTTGGTATTACTAGAACTCTCCTAGTAATTGTATCGTGCACATACCCTCCTGAGTGAAAAACATAGGGCGAGGATCCCTTATCCCCTCACATTTGGTCAAGGAATGTATGCACTTCCTGTATCCTAGTGTGTGGAGTATTCTGATAGGGAGTTATTTGAATACAACTTGGAGCTCTACACTGCCCGACTGCGAATGGACCCATATGGCAAGTTGAAGAAGGCGGTCGGGATAGAGTATGCCCATCTACATAATGTTGAAGACTTATGGGCCAATTATATGGATGATAAAGAAGTACATATGAGGCACTACATGCACATGACAGTGTATTTTGTCAAAACAGGTAAGTTGTTTCTAGTCCCTAACTAGATTGTTGAAGAAGAAAACACAGTGATTGATCCCAGGTATAATGTCATCACCAACCTAACACTGTCGTTGATCAATTGGAATGACGAAGAGGTCAATGACTTCGATATTCTAATGAAATCCATTGAGGAAAGAACGAAACAATGGATTGATGGGAAAATTTCACAATTAAAGCTACAAGGGGCTACTCTAACGTATGGTGAGCTCAAGGATGAACCCGAGAGTGAGACTAATAGCGCCTCTTCCACTTCTGCCCCAACTAGAGAGACCTTTGCATCTCCTCCTACTACATGGTCCAAGAAGTGGAAAGAAACATCTGAACACCAGCCCAAGCCTAGGGTCTACTCAAGAAAAACAATGGAAGGTAAACCTTCCAAGAAACCAAAGAAGTCAGGAAATTTCAAAGAAATTCCCACTATCCAAGAAGACTAGCTCTGCCAAGGAGAGGAAGAAGAGGTTGAGCTGCCAAAGTCGCCACCTACTGCCTCCACTCTCACAGTCACCACTGCTACTGTTTCCACCACTGTTGCTCCTCTGCCTACTTCCTAGGAAATGGTTTCCTCTTCTCCGCTAGTGGTGGACATTTCAGTCCACCTCGCCTCCACTTCCCCTAAAACACAAGTAATGGTTATAGATTCCTTGTCCACCACTACTTCTCTGCTCTCCTCCTCCATGTCCCCATCATTAGCCCTCCCACTGGCTACTTCAACAATGCCAATTCCCACTCTCTCACTCCCCGAGGCTTTTGCTTGACACATGCAAAACATACCGACAGAGCTGTCTTGGGTGCTAATGAACCCAATGGTACAAGCTTCCATGGTGTAGGAACCTCCCTATCCCTCCTCTTCCAACTGAACCACCCACAATGGAGGAAACAATACAGATATCTGAAGAATTAGAAAGGAAAGAGATGGAAGAAGAAGCAGACGACTATCATGAGCACCCTAAATATAAGCATCTGGTGATTGATAAAGTGGTGTGTGAGGAGGAGGAGGAAACACAATCATTTGAAGAATATTTTGAGGAGCCAGGTACAAAGTATATTGTTGAAATATTTGACCCCGAGCTCGAGGAAGAGTTGGCCCAACAACTCAAGGATGTTAGAGAAGAAGCTGAAGGGCAACCCTCTGATGGAGAGAAGGATACAAATGAGAAAATGGAGGACACTAAACCTCCAACTAGGGAACAAGATAGAAGCCTCGAACATGATAAATAAATGCCTCTTTCAGGGGAACAAGAAGAAAAGGAAAGAGAAGAGAAAGAATAAGACAATCTTGAAAAAGAGGCTAAAATAAGGAAAGGCTCAAAGATAGAGCATCATGAAGAATACAAGATTTAACAAGAAAAAGAAGATAAAAGCTCTGAGGGAGAGAAAAACCTTAAGGGGCATACATCCACTAAATCCCCATGTAAAGAAATGGTATTCATCTGGGATTCTGATGAAAAAGATGAAGAGAAGACAGAGCAGGAGACTCCGGGTGGCAGAATAATGGCAATTCAACATACCCGTGAGGAAGAAGGTGATCACAAATCACCAAAAGGGGAATACCAAGTACCTAAATGGCTTGAAAAGTAGTTAGAAAAGAAAACCCAGACCCCAATGGATCTAAAGCCAAGGCTGGAGGTAATTTTATCATAAGCACAAATAAGTATGAATAAGGAAAAGAAGTCGAGGGTCAGATCCCACTTGACAATGGATGCCTTGAGATCTAGGATGGTATAGGTAGCTACTCTAGTGATGGGGGAAGGAGTCAGCTATAATATTTCTACAATTGGCTTGGGGATGACAAAAAGAGAGCAAAAAATTGACCATCTTGAAGGATCTATCGCCACCATTGTGCATCAAATGCATAAGGACAAGACCTCTAAGGAGGAGCTAAAGGCACAAGTGGTAGACTTAACAACTTATATTCAACAATAATCTTCCATTGAGGAGCTTCCCACCACGTCAACCCTGCCACCACAACTGTTGTCCAAGGAACACATTGATAAATTGGAGAGAAGAAAAAATTGGACAAAGGCCACTGAAGATTGGTTCCAACAGGTCCTTTACAATGGAAATATGGGCATTAGCCACATTTTTAGGGCAACAAAAAAATTCTTGGAGTTGTAGAAACAACTTGAAGGCATGAGGAAGTTCTGCACCAACTTCCCTGAGCTATTTAGGATTGCATATCCTAAAATTGAGACAATCCTCAAGATGCTTGAAAGAACATGGGAAAAGGAACTTGCACTAGCAAAGGATGATCACTGGCTCTTCGAGACATGGAAGCTGGGCCTCGGCCACAAGAAAGAGATATTGGAATGGGTACTCCATGAAGTAGAGCTTGATATCAGCCGGGTCTAGGAAATCAGGGTAGCCTGTTGGGAGTATTTAAAATTAATGATAGATTATGACATGCCCGTCGTTGAGTTGGACCCAGACAAGATAAGGTCACTCTTCCATAAAAATATGGAGAGTGGAACCATAGATGCACTCACAACAGATTTTATGGGTTTTGTTGCATAATCCTTCACCCAATCTGAGCAAGTGATATAGAATGCTCCCAAGTACGATAAATATTGGGATGTGATTACTAGCCCATCAAAGAAATTAAACTTCTAGGTGCTTCAATATGATATTATAGAATGGAGCAAGCTTCAGACGTTGATCAAAAAATTTGTGGAATATGCTACTATGAAGAAACAAGAAGGAAATCTAGTTATTGATGATGAATTCCTCACAAAGTAGTTGCAACAAGACAATCAGCTAAAAGAACAAAGAGCTATAGTGCTGCCTACAAGAGGACAAAATATGCTAAAAGACAAAGATGCAATTTTAAATTGTAAAATATTTGGGGGAAGGTGAAACCCTAATTTTTAGTGAATCTTGGCCATTCATTTTCTTTTGGACACTATAAATAGGGGGTCTCCTCTCATTTTCAAGAGAGAGTTGAGTTGTTGTAAAGACATGTTGTTGGAATGTTAATAGAAATTCAATGATCTGGTGGATTCTATTAGAAACCAATATTAGACATGCAAACCAAAAAACCTTCCACATAAGAGAAAAATAGAAAAAGCAAAGCTATTGCAAAAATATGTGCAAAATATTATTCAGAAATTCATAATTACATGAGATGATTTTCTTTATAAAAGAAAAGTATGCATTACCCTTATCTTATATTGAGCAACAAGATAGCTCAACAAGATAAGGATGAGAATAATTAACCTAGGAATTAAAATATTACCTAAAACTAAGATGAATGCAAGAAAGCATGAATGGATCCCGACAATAAGGCTTGATTAGGTACCCATGTACAAATGCAATAATGAGGTAGAGAAGGAAAACCTAGTGGGACAAAACCCCCCTACAATGAGATGACTACTTCAAAGAAGCACTGTAAGAACATTGTGGAGTAACACTGGAACCTCAATATGATAAGAAAGGAAAGATACTTCTATCTACAAGAAACCAAAGCAGAATAATAATAATACGACAACAAACCCAATGCCACAGAACACTGGAAAACTCACAAATTGGAACAACCCTAGAATATGTGAAGCAACAATAGATGAAATGATGACAAAATTTGGAAACCATGTATCTTGATGTTGATGCCAAACTAAGACTAAAACTCTTCCATGGGAAAAATTACCATAAAGACTCTAGAACATTAACCATAAAAACATGGCCCTCAAAATGAGATGGATCTGAACCAATGCGGATCAATAATTATAAACTCCCAATCTGAAGTGTGAACCAATGTGAATCTAATATGTGTCAAGCTAAAACAAGATGTGTCCAAAAGAACCTAAGAAACTAGATATAACCCATGCAAATTATCATCAATAACAAGATGAAGATCAAAGTGCATGCACACTCTAATCAGATTATTATGAAAGAAACCCCCTTGATGGAACTTTATCTTAGTTCATTTATTACAATAACCCAATGATTGTAAAAGGAGAGAATGAAAAAATTCATAAACATAAAATAAAAATAGACCATAGATCTAGGTAGATAACTGAACCATCTTTCCAACGTCGGAAGAATGGTGAAAAATGGATAAGCGAGTCAAAAGATATGTCTCCCGGAGTGAAAAGAGAAACATGCGACTTATGAGGATAAAAAAGGAATCAAAAAAGAAAAACCAAAAAACAAAACCTCCACTAATGCAAAGAGCTTAGAACCAGCTTGCCAACAATATCTTGTTTGTGAAAAAATGACGTTGTATGCAAAAGTTATGCCTGATTATGTGAAACTACTCTAATTTTGCCCAATAAGGTCCTCCAGAGCCCTCAGGGGCTAAAAGTAGTTGGCCCCTAGTCACATGCAGGACCAGGGGTTGGCGCGCAAGGGGATAGACCAAAGCCCTCAATCATTGATATGACCTGGGTTGGGGCTGGAGATCTAGCGGGGGGCTGAGTCTTAGCACCCGGTTCCCATATGACCACAGAATAGCCCGCAGGGGCTAACTGCTGCTAGCGGCACCTGGGCGGAGACTGCCGATGGCAATGGCTATGGGGTGGTGCACCCCATTAAAACTAGAGGCGCAAAAATCCATAGGATTTTTTTAATTTTTTAAATATTTTTTTGAATTTTTTTCAATATTCGAGCCTCAAAAAACATGCCTGGGGCCATACGGCCCTCAAACAATTTTTTTTTGCCTCCCTAGTCGACTATGCCAAAAATGGACAAATTTTATATGAAAATAGGGGTTTTTGGGTGTTGTGAATCCAACAGCGAGGTCCGTTTGAGCCCAAAATGCTTAAAAAATTAGGCGACCCCCAGATCTCTCAGAAAAATCACTGAACTTGAAACCCTCACAGATTTCTTCAATGATGACCAAAATTAGTGAAATAAAAGTCAATCCTGACTCTTTCCAGTGCTTTGAATCCAATGGAAAACCCCAATCTAATCCAAGACACTGCATGAATATGCTCTAGGAATGAAACCCTTGAGGAACCCCGAACGTGCTCTGCAATGTATTTCTCCAAAAAAGCTGAGAAGGGGTTGCAAATCAAGACTCTGATACCATGATAGAAACCAAGATCGGACATGCAAACAAAAAATCCTTCCACAAAAGAGAAAAATAGAAAAAGCAAAGCTATTGCAAAAAGGCGTGCAAAATATTATTCAGTAATTCATAATTGCATGAGATGATTTTCTTTATAAAAGCAAAGTATGCATACCCTAATCTTATCTTGAGAAACAAGATAGCTCAACAAGATAAGGATGAGAATAATTAACCTAAGAATTAAAATATTAACTAAATAAATTTATGCACGTGTAATTAAATATTAATTACACTAATAGATTCTTGAGTTCCAACTTCATGTTGCATGATTCTTCTTCTCATAGTTAGTGAGTTTGGATAGATTCACTTTGTTGTTCTATGTGTTTTAGCTTGCTTTGATAGATTAGTTAATGATATTCATTGGTGGTGAAGAATTCTGCTATGTTGATTCCCTTGTTCATGCTTTTTGATGTTTATTGATGAAAAATTGTAGTGTAAAGCTAGTCTGAAAATTTATATAAATATTGCACTTAAATTCTATCTCTTGTTCATTCTTAATGGTGAATGAAAAGTCAAAAATCTACAGACCTTAGAAGATTGCACTAGTTTCATGAGACTGTAACTTGATTTAGTTAAGTGGAACTTTGTTTTGGGAAGGTTGTCCACTGTAGGGTCCTCCATTATCACTATTCATTGGTAGCTTCAGGTCTAGGAACTTACTCCCTCCCCTACCTTTTTTGACTTTTCTTTTAAATAGGTGCTTTAGATAAAGTTCATTGCACATTGTAAAGCCAAATCTAAAGATTAGAGTGGAGTTTGAGACTGTTGTCCTGAACTTGCAGCAATAGAGAAACACTTCACAAAATTTCATAAACTCCATCCAAGGATCCAATTCCCATTCAACTTAACTTATGTAAGGCTACCCTATGATTACCAGAAAAATCACATTGAACCAACTGAGAGATTCCAAGCATGTCATGAACTAACACCCGAGAGACCTTGGGGTAATTTTCAGCAACTTGTTGTTGGAGATTTCCTTTCAAGAGAGGTAGCATACTTGTCTGCTTCCTATGTTGAGAAGGTGCAAAAACACCCATCAAAAGAACTAGCACTAGAAGGAGGGCCTTTTGAGTTAATCTGGATTGAATTGGGTCATTCTCCCCTGAAATATTCCAAAGAGTTTTAAGATCAACATCAAATAAAGGGGAATTTCAAGAACTACAACCCCCTACAAGGGCTAGAAGGACTAAAAGAGGGGATGCAACCTCTTCTGCCTCCTCCATTCCATCCACTTCACCTTCATCTTCACCTCCCTCCTCCTTCCACTCACCCCATACTCATACTTCCTTTCCCACTTCCATGTCTTCCATTCAACCATCTCAAACTACATTCCAATTGATCACTTCCCATAGCCAAGGTGTTGCCCCTATCCCTACCTTCCAAGTCCAAGGAGTGATCCCAACTGTTGTTGCCCCTGTGTAGCCCCAAGTTCCTGTTCAACAAAAAATAGCACCTCTACCTCCCCTCATGGCTTGGTTGGGGAACAACCCTTCTCCACTATTGTTCAATGCTTACCATGACATGCCCAAGAACCCAGAGGGATTTTGTATGAAGTTAAATCCTTGGGATCTATAGAGGACAGCTGAAGAGCACATCAAAATATTTCAAACAACACTGAAGGATATATAGATCGACCATGAGGATGTGGCATGTAGACTCTTTCCTTATTCCTTGGGGGAAGAGGCTTTCTACTAGTATATCAACCTACCCATTGGATCTATCACCACTTGGGATCTCTTGAAGAATACATTCCTAAGGAAATATAAGATTTCGATTAGTCCCTCATAACTATATCAATAATTCATGGCAATTCATAGGGAGGTTAATGAACCAATCAGCTCCTTCAACGATCGGTTTCACCAAGCATACACAAGGTTGCAAGCTCCATATGCACTCAATGATGCCGCAGTCCTGCCCATCTACTATGCTACCCTGGAGAACCTCACTGTAGCACTGGTGAAAAGAATGAACCTGCGACTAGCTAGATTAGTGGATGCTTATGCTGAGGTGGTTATAGCTAGAACTGATTTAGGACAAAACATCTCTGGTCCATTGCCTTCCTTGGGGCATGTCACTCATCCTATGTAGATTCAAGCGCTCAATCAAGCTCTCCAATACTAGATGCCTCTCATGAATCTAGTTTTGTAGTTGCCAATAGTTCCTCACCTAGGGCAGCCTATGAATCAAGCACCTCCCATGCCTCATTACTTGCAAACAAAACAACAACATACCTACTCACAACAACCTCAAGTGCCATTATATCTACAAGGGTCTGAATTCCTACTCGTTCAACAAAACTAGCCGGCATCACAACCCATCTTTCTCAAGAATCAAACACCACAACCAAACAATGCTGAAAAAGATCAGTTAGATGAGCTGACAGAGATGATCAAGAAAATATCTATAGAAATGACTCATCTCAAGAACCAAAATAATCAGCTGCAAGCTTCTCAGTGCAATATTCAACCCAACCTCAACCGAGACAATAGCGATAACCATGAGGCGGGTACCTCATCAGGGCAAAATTATGAATAGGGGTAGTGCTCCAATCAGAATTTCTAAAGGAGACCTTCCTAGAGGAAAAACTGAATGTGGAATACAAGGCCAAATAATGGAGGTGTTCCCACTCCTCTTGATCATCCTACTGGTACAAAGAAGACAACCAGTGGAGTATATCTTGTTGAGGCTCCTTTATCCGAATGGTGCCGAATTCATAAAATGAAATGACACTTTGAGCTGGATTTCCCTAAATTCCTCATAGCAATAGACATCTGTCAAGTGGAGGTCCAAAACGTCATTGATAGTGCAGGCTACAGAGACATAGTCCCATCAAAACCATATGACTCTTTTGTGCTCATAGTCAATCAAGCCCCATTTCCATGAAGCAAGAGCAATGAGCCTGAAATTGAGGCTACCTCCCCAAAAAATGAAGAAGTAAAAAAGGTAAGTAACGAGGAAAATTTATCTCGGCTCTTTAATTCTATAGATAATGGTCCAATAGATCAAGAAGAGTCTCACGAGGATGAAGTTCAAATGTTCTATTAGAGAACCTCTCCCTAAAACCCGAGGAGTAGACAAGTGGGGGGACCTTTCACTACTTCCACCCTACCTAATAACTTCAGCACCCCACCTGATCCCAATGCTAGCAACAACCCAGGCTATCCCTATGTGCCTACACAATACTTAAACAAAAATAGACAACCAAAACAAACTCAAAACTATCCAGCTAGCTCTTCCATAGGTAGATCCTTCGAGGTTGAAATTGAGCAAATGGGTGAGTACATTGCTGAGGAATTCAAGAAGGTCAAGATTAGCTTATCTTATTTTGAGTTACTTAAGGTTCATTTCGTTAGGCATGCCTTCTTTAGGGTTATCAATGGGACCCCTTCCTCCAAGGAAATGCAAGAGATACCAGCCAAAAGAGTCTCTTTCAAAGAACCACCACATGAGCCTGTAATTTAGGAGAACATAGGTAAAAAGAAAGATATTCCTACAAATCAACAAGGTGGAAGAGAGCCTGCTAAGGAGAAAAGTTAGATGCAAACCAGGGAAAAGACCAACAAAAAGGACAAAGTCCAAGTGGCACAGGCTGACATGTCTGTGGGACTCTTTCAGGGCAGGTTTGAAATTCCCCCTTTCCTTACCACTATCTGGATATTTGGGAAGAACCTGCATAATTGTTTGATTGACTCAGGAGCATCAACTAATATCATGCCCTTGGCTATATGTAAGGCCTTGGGATTGTCCCCACACCTTCTAGAAGAAAAGTAACTTAGCTGGACAAAATTAAGGTGAACATTATTGGAGAAATCAACCATATTACGATGTAGATTGTTGCAGATCTGAGGGTGCGACAAGTTATTGACATTCAAGTTGTGGATATTCCTGACACATACAAAATAATATTGGGATGAGATTTCACCTAAGCATTGAATGGGTATGCCACAACTAATTTCTCTCACATGTGGTTGCCATGGAAAGGGCTGCCAAACCAAATCCGCATAAATTGGGAGCCACATATGAAGTTCATGATTACATAATATAACAACACTAATGAGGTGTTGTTTGCTGAAACTAAGCTAGGAAATTATTCTCTTGTACCATATCAAGAAGAATCATAGCCTCAAGAAGAAGAGATGATTGAAAAATTCTTCTTAGTACTATGTAGCCCTCCGGCCAACTTAGCCTATGCACCTCAGAGCACAAAAATGTTGGTGGAATTAGATGATGATGAGAATTTGGGACTGCTAGATGGATTTCAAGACTTCATGAAGAGATGTATACAAGATCAGCACTGTTTAGGAGTAAGGATGGATTTCTGAGAACTCCTACTACCTAGTTGGTGTAGAGTGCATAATGTTTCCCACTCATAATTTCAATGTTTCTTGTGTCAAATGACAATAGAACATGTTAAAGGACAAGCCACTTCCCAAAAGGAGATTCCAACAGGGTTGCCCGCCTTTAATCATGCTGAACCAAAACCTACTTTGGAAACCGTAGATGTGAGCAAGCAACAAAGGAAGAATGAATGCATGGTTGGCCCTGAAGTCAAGGAACCTTCCGAATTTTGGATGCTATGTTTCGATGGATCTAAGTCCAAGTAGGGAGTCAGATCCAAGTTCAAACTCATTAGCCCTATGGGTAAGACCTACTTCACTACTCATAGACTCCAATTCTATTGCACAAATAATGTAGCAGAGTATGAAGCATTAGCTCATGGGATCTTAATGGATTTAAGCAAGAAAGTTAAAATGTTGCAAGTCTTCGGTGACTCAGAATTGGTAGTAAAAAATTCAGAAAATTATATTCATGCCAAGACCAAAAACTAGCAAACTATAGGCATAGGGTTTGGGATCTTTTAGAAAGCCTATATGCATTCAACATCCAGTTGATCCCTTATTCCCAAAACCATACTGCTAATGCATTTTCTCAAGAAGCCAACATGCTGCAACCCCTCTCTTTATCTAGCCTTAAAAGGTTCATGGTTGAGCTTACTTCCACCCCATCCATGTCAGATAATGTCACCCACTTTCAGGTGTTCAATGATAATAAGAACATCCTAGAATTTATCACTAGTTCTGATGTGTTTACTACTCAGATAATTGATGAAATTGAGCCTAAGGAAGCTAAACTAGGCATAGAAGGGATTATCAACCTTGAGACGAACACTATTCCAAGAGGTATGGTTCAGCTTGAATGTATATTTTACCTAGATTAGATCTGAGACCAAGATCAACAAGCAAAGAAAGATTCCATCAATAATCAGTGTGACACCCACAACCTTGGGACAACCGAGGAGGTTAAAAATGTATTCATTGGTAAAGTCTGCACATTAGAAGAAAGAAAAGGAATCATTGATGCTTTGTAGAAGTATCATGATGTAGTGGCATGGGGCTATGAAGATTTAAAGACATATGATACCTCCATCATTATACACACTATACCTCTCAAACTGGATGTTCGACCATTCCAACAATGACAACGTATAATTTTTCCTTAATAGAGCTAATCATCTACAAGGAAGTACAAAATTTGATGTCAAATAGGATTATATTACCAATCAAGAACTCTACATGGGTGGCCGATTTGGTCCTGGTTAGAAAAAAGAACGGAGAAATCAGACTGCGTGTGGATTTCTGCAATTTGAACAGGGATTTAAAGAAAGATAACTATCTTGTTCCCTCATTGCATGAGGTGCTACAGATTTTCAATGGCTCACAGATGATGTCCTTCCTCAACAGGTACTCTGGATACAACCAAGTAATGGTGCAATACAAAGATAGACACAAGACAACATTCACCACCAAGTGGGGAACCTTTTCCCACAAAATAATGTTGTTTGGACTCATCAACGTCGGTGCCACCTTTCAGTAGGAAATGGACATAGATTTTAAGATTCTGATCAAAAACTGCATAATCATCTACATGGATGATCTTACCATGTTCTCAAAGAAGCAAGGTGATCATGTTTCTGACCTATGCAAAAAAATTTAGAAATGCAGAGAATTTGGGATTTCCCTTAATCCAAAGAAATGCATCGTCAGAGTTATAGAAGGTAAGCTACTCGAACAAGTTATTTTAGAGTGAGGAATCTCCATAGACCTCGAGCGCATTCAATCCCTTTTAAAGATTCAGCTGCCTGGCAGCAAGAAAGGGATAAAATATTTCTTTGGAAATGTTGATGATGTTTTATGCACAGTAACAACTCAGATAGAATATGAAATCCTATCTCTCTTGAAAGGTAAATCTCTATCAGCAAGCCTCAAGCGATAACCCCAAGGTCTCTAATGTCAGGTCTTGAAAATGCATAAACAACTTAATGATAAATGTGAAAATGTTGGTAATCACAAAGGGACCTTACTACAAGAAAATACTGAATCACATCTAGCAATATGATGATGCTTCAATCCTAAATCTAACTCAAATGATAAATAAATAACAAAAGATTAGGGTTTTAGAGAGATTCCTAAATTGAAATTATTCCTAAGATTAACAATGTAAATGATGAAATACTTCAAATGGACCAATCCCTCATAAAACTAATTCCTGCTTAACTTAGATGAATCTACAATCTCATAGAAATAGTGCAATCTTCTAAGGTATTAAAGATTTTTAGATCATGAACATTCACCCAAGACAACCCAATTGCAATTGAAATGAATAAATCTCCACATTTGAACTAAGCACAATGAATAGAAGGTCCAGGCTAACTTTACAAAGCAACTAACAATCAACAAGCTGCGAAAAGTATGGACCAGGGATTGCTGCAAACACTTCAAGCATCAAACCATAAACACCATTGAATCTGATCTAACATACATCTAATAACCTTGAGAAATTTCAAAGATAGAATCATAAGAACCATGCAAGATAAGTCAACACAAAAGAGATCACCAGAAAATGACAATGTCTTCAATAGTATTGAATCACCGAATTACAACAATTCAAATGTACTGTTATACCACTTGCTCAGAAATTGACTAACTTCTACCTCTGCTCTACTACCTAATTCGCTCTAAGAACTATCTATCTTTTCTATTCTATATGCTCTATTCTATATATCACAAATGAGGCAAAATGCCAAATTTATAAGAACCCCCAAAGCATGTCGGCCTAGTTGGGATTTACAATCATAAAATAGCCACATACAAGTCAGCCAAACTAATGTTTACAATAATAAATGGCCATAAAACAGGTCGGCCTAGGGAGAATTCAAAATAAAATGAATTAACATTAAATGCTTGAACTCAATCCAGGTTGGCCTGGGATCCCCAATGTAATTCAAACCACGACATGGAAAATAATAGGGAAGCACAAATAGCCTTGCATTAACTACCCTCTCCTTATCCTGAGCACACCTCATGAAGTCGGCCAAGGGGAAGTAACCAATACTTGAATTTCTTTTATGAATTAAAATTCATCTCCTGAGCGCTCAACGAACTCTTCCCAATCAATCTTAAGGGACTGATAATAATCCATAATGGTAGTATAAGTAGATGCATCATCAAACTGGTATTCAACAACAAGGTCCTCATTGACTAGAAAGCATATACCTCGCCACCATTCCTTCAACTGCTCCGACTCTATTTATATATCTTCATCAGAACCTTCTCCTTCC
>VDFB02090066.1:0-29732 GCA_007258455.2 Sequoia sempervirens
GTCTTGAGTTCCAGACAGCTACTGAAATCTTCCAAGGGGAGGTACAAAATGCCATCGATAATGCCAACTGCAGGGACATCGTCCCATTGAAGCCCTATGATTCCTCATGTTTGGTGGTCAATCAGGCGCCATTTCCACGAGGCGACCGCAACGAACTCGAAGCCAAGCCCACCCCTATTGAGGATGAGAGAGCGCAAGAGGTAAGTAACGAATCAGCTTTAGCTCAGCTTTTTGATTCGGTAGATAACGGTCCAGTGGATGAAGAAGAGTCATTTGTGGATGAGGTCCACATGTTCCATCAACGGTCAAGTCCCTATTTCCTTAGGAATAGACAAGCCGATGGACCCTTCACAACTTCCACCCCACCAAACAATCTCGCCACTCCACCTGATCCAAATGCCAGTAACAACCCTGGGCTACTCCATATACCTGCCCAGTACCTCAACAAAAATCAATCTCAACATCAGTTACAAAATCAGCCTCAAGGCCAACCCCTGAATCCATCTAGACAAGCGAAGATCCAGTCCGCTAGTTCTCCCATAGGCCAAGCTTTTAGCTCCGAAATCGAGCAAATGGGTGAATATGTGGCAGAAGAGTTCAAGAAGGTCAAAATTAGTTTGTCGACCTTCGAATTACTCAAGCTTCTTGCTATAAGGCACGCCTTCTTCAGAGTTCTGAATGGGACTCCCTCATCTAGCATGACACAAGAGACCCCGGCCAAGAGGGTAACCTTTGAGGAGCCCGGGAAAGAATAGGAGTTACAGGACAATACCGGGAGAAGGAACAATATGCCCGTAAATCAGTCGGTAAGTAAATACATAGAAAAGGAGCCAGAAAGGGCTAGTAGACAGCCTCCTGAGGACCAGCAATTTAAACAAACCAAGGATACAGGCAGTGATAGGAAGAAAGGCCAAATAGCTCAAATGGACACACTCGTGGGCATCCTCCAAAAGAGACCGGAAACTCCCCCATTCCTAACTACTATTAGGGTCTTTGGGAAGAACTTGCACAACTGCCTACTCGATTCAGGCATGTCTGCCAACGTCATGCCCTTGGCCGTATGCAAGGCTCTTGGCATCACTCCCATGCCTTCAAAGAGAAAGGTCACCCAGCTGGACAAAACAGAGATTAATATTGTGGGTGAAATAAACCGCATCCCCATGCAAATCGCTGCGGATCCCCGGATACAACAGGTTGTTGATATCTAAGTGGTGGACATTCCCGATGCTTATGGAATTATTTTAGGGAGAGAGTTCACCAAGGCGTTGAACGGATACACGGCCATCGACCTTTCTCAAATGTGGTTGCCATGGAAAGGGCTGCCGAATCAGATCCGTATTGACCGTGAACCCCGCATGAAGTATATGATCACGGAATACAATAATCTCAGTGAGGTGTTGTTCGCTGAGACTGACTTGGGGAATTATCGCCCTTTTGCTTACCAAAATGAGCTTGAGCTTCAGGAAGAGTGGGCAGATGAGGTATTGCTGGTATTGTGTAGTCCCTCGGTGGGCTCTGCACAAGTGCCCCTAGATGCAAGAATGTTGATGGAAGCTAATGATGAGCCAGATAGAAATGATGACTAGGGATTGCTCGATGGATTTCAGGAGTTCATGGAAAAATGTGCAAGGGATCAGCTCGACGTAGCAGCTAGAATGAATTTTCAGGACCTACTATTACTGAACTGGTGTAGTGTACATAATGCTGCTCACTTCGAATTTGACTGTTACTTGTGTCAAGCAGTAGTGGAGCATGTTAAGAGAGTCGCTGCTCCTTCGACAGGAACACCAAAGGAGACACCACCAGAACCACCTGCTGATCATTGCCTCAACCCAGAAAACCCCCCTGAGATCACAAGGCCCGCCATCTAGCCAAAAGAGGACGAAGGCTCAGTCAGACCTGAAGGTAAGGAATCCTCTGAGTGCTGGACGCTCCGGTTTGATGGATCGAAGTCAAGGCAAGGAGCTAGAGCGGGGATCGAACTCATCAGTCCAATGGGTAAGACATTTCTCGCTGTCCACCGGTTGCAATTTTATTGCACCAATAACGTAGCGGAGTATGAGGCCTTAGTCCTTGGCCTTCTTATGGCCTTGAAGAAAAACGTGAAAGTGCTGCAAGTCTTCAGGGATTCCGCACTTGTAGTTAAATAGGTCAGGAAATTATACTCCTGTCATGATCGAAGACTCACCAATTATAGGCACAGGGTGTGGGATCTCCTAGAGGGCCTAGATGCATTCAACATACAATTGATCCCTCATGCTCAGAATCACACAGCTGAGGCCTTGGCTCAAGCCGCTAGCACGTTACAGCCCCTCTCTTTGTCTAGACTCAAGAAGCTCACTATTGAGCTAACATCCATGCCATCGGTCCCAGATAATGTTACCCACCTGCAGGTCTTTAATGATGATAAGCATATCCTCCAGTTCATCACAAGTTCTGACGTCTTTGCGGCCCAAATAATTGATGAAGCTGATCTGCAGGAGGCTGAATTGGACATAGAGGGGGTTATCAATCTGAAAACCAACACGATCCCTAGAGGCATGGTTCAACTGGAGCATGTATTCGATTTGGATCAGAATAGAGATCAGGACTGACAAACAAAAAAGGAGGCTATAAGCAGCCAGTGCAACGCTCACAACCTAGGAACGGCCGAGGGTACCAAGAATGTTTTTATTGGAAAGGTATGTATGCCTGAAGAGAAGAAGGGAATCATGGATGCTTTGCACAGATATCCTGACATAGTGGCTTGGAGTTACGAAGACTTGAAAATATATGACACATCTGTCATCACGCACACGATCCCTCTAAAGATAGAAGTGAGGCCATTTCGCCAACGGCAGTGCCCTATCAATGCCTTGATACAACCTATTGTTTACAAGGAGGTGCAGAAATTACTTTCAGCAAGAATCATCTTTCCCATTAGGCACTCTATGTGGGTGGCTAATTTGGTCCCTATCAGAAAAAAGAATGGAGAGATCAGATTGTGCATGGATTTCTGCAATCTCAATCGTGCCTCAGAAAAGGACAACTATCTAGTGCCTTCATTGGATGAAGTGCTGCAAATCGTCAACGGCTCCCAGATGATGTCGTTCCTCAATGGATATTCTGGGTATAATCAAGTAATGGTACAATACGAGGATCGCCACAAGACTGCGTTCACCACTAAGTGGGGGACGTTTGTATACAGAAGAATGTCGTTTGGGCTCATCAACGCTGGCGCCACTTTCCAACGCGCCATGGATATCACTTTCAAGGACCTGATTGGCAAATGTATAATCATCTATATGGATGATTTGACCATATTCTCCAAGAAGCGAGGCGACCACGTCTCCGACCTATGCAAAGTATTTCAGAGATGCCGGGAATTTAGGGTTTCTCTCAACCCCAAGAAGTGCATTTTTGGAGTGACCGAAGGCAGATTACTCGGGCACATCATATCCAAGCAGGGAATCTCCATTGATCCTGAATGCATTGAGTCGTTACTCAAGATTCAGCCCCCAGGCAGCAAGAAGGAATTAAAGTCTTTCTTCACAAAGATCAATTTTGTCCGAAAATTCATCACGGGTTTCGCGAAAATTGCCAAACCTCTCAATGCCATGCTCAAGCAGGACGCTAAAGTTGAATGGGCGCCGAAGGCCAAACAATCCTTCGAGGAGATCAAGCGGGCCATTGCTGAGGCACCTGTGTTAGTCAGTCCAGATTATCTGAAGTCGTTCTATATCTACTCATTTGCTTCGGAGCATTCTTGTGCCAGTATGTTGACCCAAAAGGATGATGAGGGAAATGAGTATCCGATCACCTTCATAAGTGCCCCCCTCAAAGATGCTGAATTGCATTACCACAACATAGAAAAGCAGGCGTATGCTCTCGTTAGGGGAGTAAAGAAATTTAGACACTACATTCTACGCAACAAGGTGTTCGCAATCGTCCCCGACCCAGCAGTCAAAACGCTACTCATGCAAAATGAGTTGGGCGAACGAAGGGCTAAGTGGGTCACCCTACTCCAAGAATATGATATGGAGATCCAACCAATGAAGTTGGTAAGAGGGCAGGCACTCACCCGTACAATGGCCGAAACAGCAGCAGAGGTCGGGCCTGAACTCACAGTACAGCAATATCAGCTTGAAGATGTCTCCCCGGGAGAGTGGTACCAAGATGTCGCTTACTATCTGCTCAATCATAAGTGTCTACCGCATCTGCAAGGAGTCCAGAAGAGGGCCCTGAGATTGAAAAGCAACGGTTATATGTTACAGGGTTCCATTCTTTATAAGAAGAATCATGAGGGAGTTTATTTAAGATGTCTCGGTAAGGAGGAAGCAGAACGTGTTCTTTGGGAGTTTCACAATAAGTTTGGTACGGGCCATGGCTTGGGTTCTTCTATGACACATAAGATATTAAGGGCAGGGTACTATTGGCCAACCGTCTTCAAGGATGCCCATGGCCATGTTCGTTCATGTCATATGTGCTAGACCGCTGCCACCAGGGAGAGGAATAATGTTGTCCCACTGTAGCCCGTGCTGGAGGTAAGGCCTTTTGCACAATGGGGTCTCGACTTCATCGGCCCGGTAAGCCCTCCATCATCTGCGGGACACAGGTACATTCTGACTGCTACCGATTATTGTACTAGATGGATGGAAGCAATAGTTTGTAAGCATTGTATAACTGAAGTAGTTACTGATTTCTTGGAAAGTTTCATCTTAAATCGCTTTGGCTGTCCGTATGTTTTGGTATGTCATAATGGCCCTGCCTTCGCTTCATTGAAATTTTCTAGCTGTATGCTTGATCTATGGGATTGCCCTCAAATTCTCATCCAATTACTACTCTCAAGGCAACGGCCTTGCCGAATCCACGAACAAAAATCTGATGACTGTGATCAAGAAGCTGCTAGATAGGAATCCCAAGGACTGGCATACCCAGCTCCATTTTTCCCTTTGGGCTGATCACACTCGCCACAAGGCTGCCCTTGGTGATTCTCCATTCCACCTTGTCTATGGCCTTGAGCCTATATTCCCCATCCACCTGAAGATTCCTACTCTTTAGTTCATCAATGATTTTACGGATCGCCGTGAAGTCTTTCAGGGTTAACAGCTCTATTTCAGATAAAGCCCTAAATCGCTGCAGATAGTAGTAAATTTTGCCAAACATCATAGCCCAAGAGATGGTTCAATCACGAGCCAAAATTAAGGCATTTAGGATTGCAGATTTGGTCCTATATTGGGACAAGGCCCACGAAAAGAAAGGGGGACACAATAAATTCGACAAGCTCTGGCTTGGCCCCTTTTAGATAGCTGAGATTTTGGGAGATAATGCCTTCCGCTTGAAAAACTTAACTGGTGAGAAATTGCCTGCTGTTGCCACCCGCAAGACTGGGGCAATACTCAAGCTCGAGTTCTTCGAAGCTTTTGGTTATAAATACATGTACATTAGCTAGAGAGGTGCTTTCTTTGCTTTTTGTCTTTTTGTTTATACGCCTTTGCTTTCTTTCCCTCTCGGGCAGCTTTTGTTATCGAAAAGAGGTTTCCGCCCTTTGCGTGGTCGTGGTTTGCTCAATGTGCGGTTCACCTCGCTGTCCTGCTCTTTTTGTGTTCCTTTCCTGCCAACATTCACTCTAGACTATTGGTTCTATAGAGTCAGTCTCACAATGATTTCCTTTGTCTGGGCCTCGCCAACTCAATCTTCATCTATCTTCTACCCGTGATTCCTGGATCTCGCATACACCATATAATAATAAATTCGGCGGACCGGGTGGCTATATTGTCGCGACACCCAAGTGAGTGAAAAATCTTAAGTCTACTCCAGTGACCACTGCAGTCTCAAACCCATTGTAGGCTTCAATGCTTACCCGGTCGAACTAAATGGTAAAAGAGAAATGAAATATCAAAGCAAAAAGAAGAGAAAAGAAACTCTGAAAAAAGAAAATAAACGACCGTATGGGTGTTCGGATAACTCTACCGGGGCTATGGACGCCCGGCCGGCAGTAGAGCAATATCCATGAGATTGTAGCGACAACTCCGCCGGGGCTATGGACGCCTGACTGGCAGCGGGGCAATGTCCAGGTTACTTTTGGTGTTAGGCAACTTATGTAGCTCACTTGGTTCAAGTAATAACCTTGGTTACTATCCCTAGGAAAGGAATGAACTCACTCTACACACACTTTCGAGATGTCATGTAAGCTAACCCAATTAAGGATCTCGCTCTCCCGGATTCATCCTTGGAAGCCGTTTCTGGTCTGCGAAACCAGAGATTTTAACCCAATGAATATTTATCCCTGTGAACGCCAGACGCTTCAACAGATGACGATAGCTCCTCAAAGACACGCCTGCTCGAACGGGATCTTTCGGGCTTTGTTTCCGTCTTTTTGGTTGCCTCTATTTTGTGTTCCTCTTTTTTCGATTCCACATGGTCGAGCATCGCCTGTTTCTATCCCCTAAAATCACCACGCTTTCCCCTTTTGTTTTGTTGTTCTCCCGGCCTTTGCGGGTTCCTTTGCCTTTGGCTTTTGTCGGCCCTGGCCCTCCAGTTCGCTCCTCCGGTTCTTTATCGAAGCTTCTTTTCATTCACACTTTATGCCTCTAGCGTTTTTCCACCGGAGTTCGGCCTCATGGGTTGTCGTTTCTGGAATTTCGATTTCTCGGCGGCTCCTCGCCTTTCCTGGTTTAGCGCCCCTGCTCGGAAGTTGGCCATCCGACTTCCGTCCCCGGATCGCGGCCCACGACGGCACTTCATGGTGGTCGCATTGCCCTGTTGTCGCCGCCTGTCGGTGTTAAATCCTTTGGCGGCGAACTCTCCACCGCACCCCGCCCTCCGGGCCCCGAGCGTTCTGTCGCCGCCGTCGTCAAAGTCATCTTAAATTCTCATGACGGTCGTTGTTGCACGGCTTCCCGCCTGCCGGATCCCGAAGCCCTCGCCGCTGCCGCCGACCTAAATTCAAATTTCACCAACTTTTGGCGCGGTCATACATGCATTTAATGCGAGCATTAATGGCGAAGGGGGGTATATAATGCATGGTCCCCAATGTCATTTTCACTTTGAGAACTCGAGGAAATTGGAGCAGCGATCAAATTGGAGCCCACCACCTTCTGTAGCATCTCAGTCGTCATCACCAAAGTTCATTCCGTCAATTCACAGTGGTTTGCACACCTCCCCGCTTGGCGTATCCGAGGTAGGCCATCATCGTTTGCCCTCCTATTGTTTTTCGTCATTTCGGGGATTTAAAATGAATTGAACAATAAATTAAATGGCATAAAATTAAAAAACACCCCATCGCGTCCATAACCCATGTCCTCAAATTTACGAAACCCATCGGAATTGCCCTCGCCACTAGCTTGGGACTCGTCCACATCGTGGGTGTTGTTCGCACAGTGCAAAGGTCCTTCCCGGGCCCGAAACCCTCCATCGCCGTCGACATCCGGAACCACGAAACCCATTGAAAGTTCGCCCTGCCGGGGCCGGGCCTTCGGGTTTCCTCTCCCTGGCCTCCACATCAAATTTTCTGCCATTGTAATGTCGAAATCTCCCGGCAGGGCACCATCTGCTTCCCCACCCTCCGGGCCCGGCTGTCCGGAGTTCCGTCTTCGGAACTCCGTGACGGTTCCGCTGTCATCGACGGCAGAACCCCTACGGCTGCCCGACCTTCGCCGGGCCCCGAAGATACCATCGCTACCGCCGTCGCCCGATCACTGCATATATCTTGCGGCGGCCGCAGGAGTGCGTTGTCCTGCCTCCCAGGTCCTGGCCCATCCTTCACCGCCACCGTTCATATCATTGCCATAACCATGCGGCGGCCTGTACCCCGCGTCGTTCTACCTCCCGGGTCTCGGGGCGGCTTTCGCCTCCATCGACGGTGGGTTGCCATAACTTCCCGGCGGTCGTCGTCTTGCGTCCTCCCGTGGGCCGGATCCCGGAGTTCTCCTCGCCGTCAGCGCAGAGACACATTGCAGAATCCTTCGGTGGCAAACCTCCATCTGCCGCCGCCCTCCGAGCTCCAGTCTTCTCCTTGCCGCCGCCTTTCAAAATGATCTAAGATATGCGGCAGCCTTCGCGACGCGGCCTCCCGGCCTCCGGGGCCCGGTGCTCCGAATCCCATCCGGTTTAAACTATTTAACCAAACCTCGTTTCGGGTGTCTTTTGCCTCCCAGACTCCGGCCTTCGGACTTCCGCTGCCGAACTTCCGTCCGATGTCCACCGCCGCCAGCTTCCTTCCGGCCTGAAACCTCTAAAGCTCCTTAAATCAATCCAAACCAATTCAAATTGAGAATCTAACTTTGACCCACGTCCTAAATCATGCCGTTCTCCATCATGGGCCCCTTAAGATATCAAAATTTGGCCAACGGGGGTCTCCAAGAACTTTCGGTCATGTTTTCCCTCCCTGACAGCATTCCTGCCAGGGAAGTCCGGCCCTTCCGGGCCCGGATTGTCCAAATGCCCTAAAATGAAATCGATATCATCTGAGGATTAAATTTATGATGTATTTGAATGGTTATTTAGATGATATGCTCACAATGCGGACTAACATTAACGTTATTGGTGTTTTGTTGTGCTAACTTCGCCTTTGCTTGCGTAGGATATATGGAATCGGCTGCTGGAACTTCTGGGCCTCACGAAAGGGACAAGGGCAAGAAATCCGGAAGGGCCGCTCGGGGAAAAGACGACAAGGATTAGATGAAGTTCCAATTTCAGGGTGAGCCACTCCAGTCAAAGGTCTCGACTGACTGGAGAGAAATCTTAGATACCAATATTGGCTAGGTGGACATAGATGAGTTCACCCAGAGGGTCAAGGTCGACCCTAAAACAAAGAATGTCTGATTAATACGCCAAAGCGGGATCACCAAAGCTGTCGGCTTCCCTCTGTCTCTGATAGCACCTGAATTAGTAATGGCTTGTCGAGAAGCCTACCAAACGGATACTAGAACAATCGTGGACAAGGAGGGGAATATCCTCGCCGACATGTCTCCGGAAGGAATCACAAAAATCTTCCACATTCCCACATTCCCACATATGCAAGTCCCCACTTTGGAGCAGTGTCAGGCGGCGTGGGATGCCAATCCATTGGGCTGCAAAAAGTTAATTAACATTTACTGGCTTAAGGAGAAACGGGGCAGCGCTGCAAAGGTTCCCCAAGAGCTATTCCGTAGCGATTTTCAAGAAGATTATCACGACTTGGTGACTATGCTAAGCAGGGTCATGGGCCTCCCAGCAGCTGCCTACTTCCAAGAGTGGATGGCTTACTACATTGAATAAATCATACGAGGCAATGAGGATGTGAAAACTAAGATCTCATTCGACTGGGGGAGTATCATTAGAAACTACTTCCACGAGCAGTTTGTAAATGTCAAGAAAAGCTCCAAATTCTACATGACCTCGTACTTGGTATACTCCTTGGTAGGTCAGAGACAATATAGTGGACTACTTATGGCACCGGATCAGGATCATAAACAAGGGCTCAAGCCTTTTGACCGGTACCCTCAACTACAATACCATAACTTCAAGAGGGAGTACTGCCGGGTCAATGACGCCTTCATTGGCCATATTATTAGATTGATAGCCGGGGACTTCGAGAGGAGGGTATCCCACAGCGCCCGGGCACTCCTGAAGGAGTATGCCTTCTTGTATATTCAGTTCCCTAAGTTCACCTACATTTGTGCCCAGGGATTTACGGAATGGCCGAATAAGTTGCCAAGATACCCTAACGACCGGATCATTCTCCTAGAGCTCTCCTGGCAACTCCAACACATTCAGACGGTCTTCGGCCAGAAGCATGTAGCAGGGATCCCTTATCCCATGACCCTCGGCTAGGGCCTATATCGATTGCAAACATCTCAGTATGTCGACAACTCAGAGAAGGAACTCAAAGAATACAATTTTGAATGGTACACGGCTCGCCCACGAATGGACCCACACGGCCATGTCAGGAAGGCACTAGGGCCGGCATACGCCCACAAGTACCATGTCAAATATTTCTAGGCAGATTGTAAAGATGATAAGGAGGTCTGCATGAGGCACTACATGTGCATGACCGTGCAGTTTTTGAGGAGGGTGCAGCTGTTTCCGGTGCCTGACCAACTTAAGGAGGATGAGTCCACCCTTGTGCACCCGAGGTACCCTGTGGTTGCTGGCTTGACACTCCCCTCCATCGACTGGGACGAGCAAGAGGTCGAAGACCTGGATACTATCATGCAGCCAATTATAGCTCACACTAAGGAGTTGGTTGATGGGCAAGTGGCACAAATGAAACAACAGGGGGTGACTTTAACATATGAAGTGCTCAAAAGTGAGTCGAGCACCATGGAGGATGTTGCTGCTTCCCCATCAGCTGGTGAGACTTCCAAGTCTCCCCCCATCACCAGGTCCCAAAAAAGGAAGGAGGCAGAAACAACACAGTCTGCGGACCCCAAAGAACAAGCAACGAAGGACACGGGAGGCTCATCTCCCAAGAAGCTCAAAAGGATAGTGATCACAACAAAGGCGCAGCCTCCCTTGCTCCTTCCTCCCCCAACCGGTGTGCTGCCCTCCTCTCACGATGCAGTCGCCTCATCTCCACAGGCAGTGGACATTTCTGTTCACCTTGCCTCTTCGCCCCCGGCCGGGTCAATAATCAACATCGACTCCTCCTCTAGCATGACCACCTCCCCTTCCTCTGCTGCTGCCATGTCACCTATCACGTCCCTCCCACTCGCAACAATACCATCACCTGTCCCCCTTTCCACCATACCTAAGGCTATTACACGGCACCTGCAGAATCTCCCCCCCGAGCTCTCACAAGTCCTAATGGACCCTGCTCTCCAGGCGGCCCTTGCCCAAGCCCTCACAACAACTCAGCCTTCGCAACCACCAACAGGGCCGCCGGCGATGGAGGCCATAATGCAGATTTCCAAAGAGTTGGAAGAGCTGGAACAGGAGGCTTCGAAGCCTATCAAAGAGGAGGTCGATGATTATTATCAGCAACCTGAATATGAGCATAGAACCATCGACAAGGTTGCCTACGAGGAAGAGGAGACGGGCTCCTCCGAGAGTAGGGATGGAGAGGAGGGCTCGACTAATAAGGAGATTGTTCAGACATTTGATGAAGATATCGAGGAAGAGTCAGCTCAGCAGCCAAAGGATGCTGGGGAGGAGGCAGAACAGTCACCGCATGGTAAAGAGGGACAGCCGCGAGAAGAGCAACCAAAAGGGGATATCACTGAGGCTGAGACCCACATTGTAAAGATCCCTGAGGCCGAGGCTATTGAAGAAAAGAAAGAAGAGGAGGCAACGAAAGAACAAGATCCCAAACAAATATTGACCACCAAGGTACTCGTTAAACACCTCGTGTTTTATCAAGACTCTGACGAGGAGGAGGATGCTGCCAAAGGAAAGGGAGAAGCCCAACAGGAGGAAGAGGCAAAGATCTTACAGTTAACAGAGAAGGGTGAAGGCAGCCATGATGCACCTAGAGACAAGTTTGCCATGTCTGACTAGTTAGAAAAGCAGCTTGAAAGAGCAACCCCAGTTCCGACAGACCCGAGGTCGAGATTAGAAGCCATCTTGGCTGGATCTCTAGCCACAACAAAGAAGGAGAAGAAGCCTAAGGTCCGTTCCAGGATAACCATGGACGCTTCTGGCTCCCGAGCAGCACAGGTAGCAACGCCAACTGTTGACCAGGCCAGAGTTAGCTACAATATCTCTACAACTGACCTAGGGACAACAACCAGGGAACAAAAGGTTAAGCACCTCGAAGAGTCGGTGGCCACGGTGGTGCATCTAATTAAATAGGACAAGGTCACCAAGGATGAGCTAAAGGCGCAGGTTGCTGCCCTAACTGACTACATCCAGCAGTGGTCTTCAATAGACGACCTCCCCACTACCTCTACAGCTGCGCCACAACTACTCTCCAAGGAACAGATAGATAAGCTGGAGAGGAGGAAGAACTTGGAGAGGACCACTGAGGATTGGTTCCAGCAGGTCATAAGCATTGGAAACGTAGGGATCGGCTTGGCTATGCAAATAGCCAACAGGTTCCTGAGCCTGATCCAATCCCTGGAAGGCACAAAGAAACTCTGCACCAACTTTCCCGCGATCTATGACTCCACCTTCCCGAAGGTTGAAGCCATCCTTCAAATGCCAGAAAGCACGTGGGAAGAAAAGCTAGGACTAAAGAAAGAGGATCACTGGTCAGTGGATGTGTGGCGCAGAGACCTCATCAACCGAAAGGAGAGGATGGAGCAGATCCAGAGTAGGGTGGATCCAGATATCGCATGGATCAAAGAAATCCGGGCAGAATGTGCCGAGTACCTTAAGCTGATAACGGGCCATGATATGCCCACAGTGCAATTGGATGCAGAAAAGGTCAGACCATACTTTAAGGAAAGGATGAAGGACGAGACAGCCAGAGATATCACAACGGACTTCCTGAGTTTTGCTGCCCGTGCCTTCGATAGATCAGAGCTATTCAGATATCAGGGCTCAAAGTATGATGAGGACTAGAAGCGGCTAGAAGAGAATGCCAAAGAATGTAGCTACTAGGCGTTGAGATGCGAAATCCTCGAGGTAGACAAGCTCCAGGCCATCATCCTCAAGCATATTGAACACGCAGCCTCCGAGGAGCAACAAGACAACCCAGCCAAGGAAGAAGACCTCCCAGAAGAGTAGCTACAGCCAAAGAAACAACAATTAGCTATAGGACGAAAAGGCAATAGTGTCATCCACTAGATGACAAAATAGGGAAAAGACAAAGAATGTTTTAAAATTGTAAATCTATTTGGGGGTAGGTGAAACCCTATTTTGTAATGAATCTTGGCCACACAATGGAAATGAATCTTGGCCATTCATTTGTTTTTTGGAAACTATAAATAGAGCACTCCCCTCATTTGCAAAAGTGAGAGTTGAGTTGTTGTAAAGACATGCTGCAGAAATTTATAAGAAATAGCATTGACTTGGTGCATTTCCTTATTTTCTCTCATGTCATTTGATTCACTTCTCCAATATTAGATGTTAGCTTAGATCTCTTTGCTGTTTAGTTAGTTGTTTATTGCATTTGGGTAAATCTTAGGAATGCTGTTTGGTGTTTATGAAAATTCCTGCATTGTTGATGATCCCTTAGTCCATACTTTTTGTTGTTTGCTGAAGGTAGATAGCTATGCAAAGTTAGCCTGGACTTGATTAAAGCTGCCCCAAACACTTATCTTTAGTTCATGCATGTATGTGGTGGATGAAGGATAAAAATCTACAACCCTTAGAAGATAGCACAATTTCCATGATACTGTGAAATCCCTGGTTAAGCAGGATATTGTTTTAAGGAATTGTCCATTGCAGGAACTCCATTGTCACTATTCATTGCAAGTTTCAGACTTAGGAACTTTTCTTCCCCTTCGCTCTTTTTCCACCCTTTTTTAGAAACTGAACAATACCAAGGTTCATTGCACATTATAAAGCCAAATCTAGCAACCATATGGAGTTTGAGACTGCTGTTTGAACCTACAGCCAACACATAACTGCTTTCATGCTAAGAACTCCTTTTCAAAGATCCAACTTTATGCTTTGCATCCACACTTTGTATTTCTGTAAGGCCGCCTTGTGATTCCAGCAAATCACATCAAACTACTGAGGTATCTAAGCACTGTCATGACCTAACATCCGAGAGACCTTGGGATAGTGTTCTGCAATCTGATTATGGAAGATTGTCTTTCAAGAGAGGTAGTGCACCTACACATTACCTATGTTGAGAAGTGCATAAAAACACCATTAACATGAATATCTTTGACAATTTGATGAAATCTCCTCTAGCTATATAAGTATGGTGTAATGTTACTTATTTATTTCATAAACTTGTAGGTAGTGCTTAGTGTCTCCATTCTTTTCTGTTACTTTCCTAGAGTCTAAGGGTATATTAATGTATTCACGTTGTCAAAGACAAGAAGGTATAGTCAAATATCTCATGCTTGAGATTCCTATGATTTTTTATTGTAGGGCTAGCCTTATATGGCCTTGTTACTCCATAAGGATTTAAGTTGAACTTTACAATATAAAAAAATTGATAACATCAAAGGGAGCAACCCCCATGGTTGTAATTCATCAATAAATAGGAGGGAATATATTTATATGTTGAGGTTTGTGTATTTATATCTAATATAATCTTATCTAACCCTTAATTTCAAATTTTCTAATCATAATAAGTTAATTTTTTTAAAGACTATATATAAATATATTAAAATAAATTATTTTCTATCCCTTTTTATATTTGGTAGCATATAATATGTAGAGGAGGTGCAAAGTTATTTTTAAAATATAAATTTATTTTATTTAATCAAGATTTTTTCAAATTATATTTCTAAAATAAGAAATAGCCTTGAAAATTTCTAAATTATGTTTACACTTGAATTGATTTTATCATAATAAAAATAATCTATTTTTCAGTTATGAAACTATTCATAATTGCACCAAGCTAATGAATATTTATGGAATCTATTTTATATGAATAAATATGAAAACAAAAATGTTAAATCATCTATGTAGATTTATATTTTTATAATATTCTTGTAAATTTATTCATATAATTTACACATTAATATATAATATCCCATCTTTCTCTCTATTTAAAGATTTTAAATATTTTAATATATAAACACACACATACAAACTTATCTATATATATACCCCTTTACTAACATCATTTCTAAAATATTTATAAATCCCAACCTTCATGGATCTAACCATTTCCTCACCACACCTTTCCTTTTTCTATTTAAATCCATTCACTGAATTTTTCATTCCTTAAGACCTATGTCTCCTTTTGAGTGACCGCCCAAATCTTGTAAACCCATCTATTTTCTTTGGGTGAAATCCTTAGCATAATTTATAATAGTTTTCCCTCTAAATTATTGGAACACCCTACCACTAGTTCTCTCTCATCAACCATCTATAATTATCTCCATTAATAAAATCACTTCTCTTACTCACAAGTCTATCTCAAAACGGGGTAAAAAATAGATATTTAAAATCCACTTATGTATGTTATCATAACAATTTCAAGCTTCAATCAATCTCCAAATTTAATCATATATCAAATATTTAATAATTAATTAATTAGACTAAGATTTCTCTAACGACTAATTAAAAACCATATTTATTTAATAAAAATATCCTTGTTCACTTATTAAATTAATCATATTTAATTAATTATCTTAACATCCATCCACTAATTAATTAGATATATGCTTATCTAATTTATTAGGTAATGCATATTCCTCTTCTCATTTAAAAATTAAATGATAAATCATTTCTACTTCAACACTAATACCCAAAACTCAATCCTTTATAAACATCTCCACCCTTGATTCAATTTCAATCATAACCATCCACTTAAAATCCTCTTAGGCATATACATGTATGCAACATATCCTTGGATACAAGTTCAACCTTGACCATCTAAATGCATTCTTCACAATCCTCCACTTGTTTGTATGCCCTTTCCTCATATAAAATAAAGTGATTTTATCTCTTTATATACTTGATTACATCATATCCTTCCATTATAATCCTTTTCATCCATCCTCACATGCAAAATATTTGTATCTATCCAGTCTAATACATGATATCGACCATCCATGTCAAGAGCTAAATTTCTATAAAAAACCCTCATTCCAAAGATACTTTCCATATGTGGAATGATGTGTCAAAGATCATATGTACATGCTTCCAGATTGGGAATATCTTCATGAAATATATACATTCTATATTAATCAATCCTTTATCCACAATGGGGTTGGGACCCTAGCTCAGTTGGCTAAATCTTTCCTATTGCAGGAGGTTGGTCATGAGGTCTAGTCTCCCCAACCTTTGTGGTACCAGAGGGCATGTCACGCTAGCACCATTGGTCACGTTAAAAATTTTACCAGACACATTGCAATTTATAGGGGGTCGTGCTACCTGATTCCTGCAGTCTAAAAAAAAAAAAGATCCTTTATCCACATCAAATAACTCATCCATGCATCAACAAGTTATATTACTTATTTTACATTGAGTTTACACAGTGATTTCCTTGTTTTCTCTATTGTAAGTTTAATGTCAAGTTTATAATAGGGTTTTTTAGCATGCATCTTACTAATTTCTCCTATAGATTTTTTTCATACTATGGGAGAATTTCACTCTAAAAACAACACTCAAATATTAATAAGATATTGCAACTCCCAAATCAACTAGGATGAGTCAAAGTTGTAATATTTAATGACCCTCTTACATTATCATTATCATAAACAACTCATTAGTTTGGGTAGTTAATTTTCACTTCATTATCCACATCCACACATGTTTTATGAAAATTCATAACATGGACCATAAAGTTAGTCAAAAATCAAGTCTATTATGTGACTCTACGTAATCATTCTTTGACATGCATTATAAAGTTTATAATAAGTAACCGCTGCATCTTAGAATGCCAATATGACATTAGATGCTATTGCAACATCTTGCACACATTAAAAAGCATCCAACATGTAACCAAAACTATCACCTCAAAGTGGGACACCATCTATCCCATGTGAGTACAAAATAATAAATAAATACAATAACTAATTAAATAAATATTATTGAGATGTAAAGTTGAGACACCTTGCATAGTGGCTTTAACATATTTCATTACTTAGATTTATGAAGCTAGACTCTTTAAATTACATTTTTCAACTGAAGTATGACTAATTTCAATTATTATTATATGAATTACAATTCTAAATGAGAATTATACAAATCCTTTAACTTGTTAAGTGCTTCCTATGATGTGTCACACAATTGTATGTGATGGAAGAATTTTACACCAATTAAGAGTGTTACCAAAACAAATGCCTCTAAATATTTATGCTTTCATATTTATTTGTTTGCTTTATCTGGCCATTCAACTAATTGTGTGTCTTGATCATGAATAAACAATAAATCATTAAAGATGGGAGTATTTGTAACTTTTCTCGACCATTTTATGTAGTACTACTTCTCAATTAGTGTTGTATCAATAACTGATGCAATTAAATGTATTTTGCACATGAAAAATCAATGATGACTATAGTGGAACTTTTTTCATGCTATTTCTTTCCTTATTAATTAGTAATATTTTGATTTGAACTATCATGGGATTTTGGCCTTATCACTTGCTTGTGTTTGGTTTTATCTTCACTTATACATGATATATGGGCATGACTCTTATCTTGGCATCAAATTTCTATGCTATAATTTTTGGAGCAGACTATACTAGCAATGTTTCTCGCTACTTTGTTTTGGATTTCTTTGGCATTTTGAAATTACACTTAGTCTAACTATGTTTGAATAAAACTTTCTATTTTTATTAAAGGAAAAATGAATAAATGAGAAAAAGACATAAAAAGAATCAAACTTAAAGTCAAATTCAAACTCAAACTCAATACAAAAGTAACTCTACCTAAACATCGTTGAATTTAATGGTCAAACAAAATATAATAATTTTGTATATCATTAACATTACAAAATAGAAAATAATTGACAAAAAAAAATTCCTCTAAAAGAGACATGTTTATATATAATTGTATTAACACATTTAGTCAAAATTGGGCAAAAACAAAATGCAAAATGTAACATTAAGAAGAATGCATGCCGTGAGAATCACGCTTTTACCCACCTAGTATTTTATTTTCAAACATTGACTGCACCATTTCTTCCAACATTTATTTATCGTGCGGGGCCAAACATTCTAGCGAATCATCACTAAACTACATGAATAGAGGGGTTTATTTTCCAAAGTTGGGCAGATTTCCTCAGCGATTTTTTCTGTTTTAAAAAAGTCCGAGTTCTCCAGTCGATTGCTTTGTGAGAATACGATGCATCTAAAGTTGGAATGACGTAATCTGTTTGTACATCACCAACAATCTCTGACCTTGTTGAGCAGATCTCTACATAAATATGATCAAAGAGGGAATCCAAATGTAACTCTAAACAATCGGCCTGATGGAAACCGACAATTTTAGTCCGAACAATGGTGACTACTACGCCGAATTTAAGTTTCCTCCTTATGATGCCCTAATGGACGAAAATTTTCAGCAGTCGGGGAATTCCACGGAAACTAGTATTTCGCCGCCTCAGCACAGTGCCTTTAGCGCATATATTAATGTCCATTCAAATGCCGTTGCAGATTATCTTGTCTCCTCCGAGACTCTGCACAAAAAATGCTTCAGAGTTCTGGGAAAAATGGATCATGATAGAAAGTTAAAGATCCAGGGATCGAATCCAGAGGCTCCTGCCCCTGCTCCTGCTGCCAACAATAATAAAAAATTGAATGCAAAAAACAAGAATCGAGGCAAATCTGCATTTCACCACATGATTGCAGAGCGAAATAGGAGAATCAAATTAAAGGAGCATTTCCAGAATCTTTACTCTCTTCTTCCTACAAATTGCAGGGTTTGATATTGCCATAACGTCATTTTATGTTTTTCTCTACGAATTTCTAATGATGTGAATTTGTTCTATTTCTGATTTTTTGTGTCCTTTTTTGCAGAAAGATAAGCATTCAATACTGGAAAATGCCACAAGCTATTTGAGTGAACTAAAACTTCGTGCTGCGAAGCTGGAACAGCAGAATGAAAGGTTGGGCAAATGTACTCCCTTGAATTTCTCAAATAATGGAGGAGGAAGTGGCAGGCTCGAGTCACATGAGGCGTCTTTAAATTTAGGCAGCTCGTTACTTTACCGCAGCGGTGATGTGATCTTAGAGCAATGTAAGGATATCCCCAGCAAAGTTAAAATTATAATTAATGTGCAGATGAAAATGGTTTCGTGCCCAGCAAATCTGCTTTTCAAGATGATAGAGCTGTTGAGAGCAGAGCAGTTGGAGATCCTTTCGCTGTCGCATACGAAGGGATTTGGATTTCAGGCTAATTTTATCGTATTACCAAAGGTACATGTGGTTATACTTCAGTTTTTTGAAACACACAGTTAGCTGATGCCAGATCTATTGGGGAGACTCGAACCCCGGCAACCTTAGAAAGAAATTTGTTTAAACTCACTATAGAATTGAGAATTCTGAAATGTATTGTTTTGAATATGAACAGGGCGAGGACTGGGATATTTCCTACTGGCAAACATTCGGGAATTTTTTCTTAATTTATTTTTTGTATTAATAAATATAGTATGACTAGTCATAAGTACATTTCGAGCATATCGTTTAGGGACTTTTCAACCTTCACAAAATTTACAATTCAGACCATTCTAGAATTTACCCACAAAATATACAATTCACTCTAGATTAAAATCCATATACACTGGGATCAATTTATAGAATAATTTTTATAGCTACTTATATACTAGGATATTAAAATACCGCTTCTAGCTGCTTATAAACTATCTAAAGGATTCCAAAATTAGCACCAACACCCCTACTAACTTCCATGTTCCTTGCTACTAACATCAAAGCCAACAACATTAAATTCATTGTCGTTGGGTTGCGCCATAGAAATGTGATATGAAACAAGAGGATCAATGACATTGTAGATCATTTGTGGTTTTTTCAGATTCCTAGTTGGGTTGTTTCCCACAGTAGCATCATTAAAAACCCTCTGAAACTATCTTACTAATTCCATAAGAAAGGTTTCTAAATTTCCATGCTCATGATGTCAAGTATGCCCATATTTGACTTCTGATTTATTACCATCATGACCCCATCCGCGATTAGCCTCATGAAATTGGCCATTGAAATTTCCATTGTCACTGTCACCTACAAAATAATGGATAGAAATGTGAGTCTCTTATTAGACTCAGTAAGCCCCCTTCTTCTACCTTGAAAATTTTCCTCATTCCTTGCTCTGAGCCAAATATGCCAAAGAATTTTAGTAGAAAAGCAATCCCAAAAGACATGAAACTCTTTTTTAAGTTTTCTATTAGTGAATAAGATTTCATACCAATTCAACGTTCCATTATTATTCTAGATTTCCATTTCATTACAAAATATATTCCAAACCTCTTTATCATATAAACAATAAAAAAAGATATGCATAATTGTTTCCAATGTCCTACAAATGTTGCACAGATCTACATTAAAGAGATTAATTTTAAATGGGAGTTTATGTAATAGGAGCAACCACTTGAAGCAAGCCTTTTCAGGCTCCTTTACATTATGATAGATAGAGGAGAATATATTTTTCCATTTAATATCTAGGAGATTTGAATCCCATCAATTATTAACAAGATCCTTGATAGAAATATTACTGGTTATCATTCTATAGATATTTTTGGCTTTAATCTCCATCAACAGAGTTCCATCATCCCAAATAAGATTAGTGCAAACATTGAGATTAATACCAGAATTACGAGGAAAGTTTTCATTTTTACAAGATTCAAAAATAGTATTATAAGTTCTAAAATTACTAATATTTAGATTGAATTCAATAGCTAGTCTATCCTAGGTTTTAATTTTCCCATTTTCCATGATGTTTTGGTATGTTTTGATTGCACAGAGATTCCATTTTTTTGTAGAGCACCCTTGTAGCAGGGTGAAGGGTAAACCCTTATGTTTAGGATTCCACCATAGAGAGCAGTAGGATTGGAAATTTAAGTTGTTATCACCTTGGATATTAAAAATTTTAAACTTTACTTTATACTTCACTAGCTCACAATCCTTCCATAGGATTTTGAAAACTAGAGAGCCATCAGGAGACATTAGGTATTTTCTTATGAGAATATCACAAAGGGGCAACTTATTCCAAGATTTTGCTTGCTTGGGGGAAGCAAGTTGGATGTTGTTTCTTACCAAAAATTTCTATGGTTCCTCACCATGAATTTCCTTTGCAATCCATTTGGTAGCAAGAACAATGCCTTGGGTTCTCAAATCCTTGAGCCCAATATCACCCTACAACTTGTTAATACAACACCATTCCCACTTAACGGAGTGCTTCTTCCTCTTACCTTTGCTATTCAACCAAAGAAATCTCTTGATTCTCTTTTAAATTTCATTCACCTAGTAACTACTAAAGAACCACATAGAAGCAAAGTAGATCCTATAGGAATACAAAATTTTATGGCAAACTTGGATCCTACTTGCAAGGGATAAGTATTATTTGTTCTAGTTTTCCAATTTCTTTCAATCTTTGCACTTATCGAAAGCCACATATCCTTCAAATTAGGACTAATAGAAAAAGGTATTCCCAAGTACCTTACTTGCTTACTAGGACCCCCATTGGAAGTCATACTGTTGCAACCAATTCGGTGGAGACTCACTCCACCCCAAAAAACTTGACTTAGCTATAGAGATCTTTGCATTGGATGCCCAAAAGAACAAGTCCAACTTCTCCATTATAATCCCAAGATTTCTCTTCTCTAATTATATGATGATGGTTGTGTCATCTGCAAATTGGATATTTATTAACTCATTTTGATCAAGAAGAGTGATTCCTTTGGCCATGGGGGATATTGAATGGTCTCTTAACAAGTATTGCAGAGCATTTGATGCAATAAAAAATAGTGTAGGCGATAATGGAAACCTTGTCTAATGGATCACCCCAAGGGGACTTCATCTAAAAGAGAGCCATTAACATCCACTTGGGCAATGGCATCCTTCAGTAAGGTATCGACTACATTGTGAAATTTCATAGGAAATCCAAAGGCTTCCAGGGTAGCTCTCGAGAAACTCCACTTCACCTTGTCATATTCTTTTTCAAAATCAAGTAGAAGCATAGTTGAGTTTTGACCAGATTTTTCAACCATTCCATTGCCTCCCAACATGTGATTAATTTTTCTAGGATGTAGTGCCTTCTGATGAAACCAGTTTGTGTGTTTATGAATTTTAAGAGGATGTCAACCAACCTCAATGCTAGGACCTTCGATATAATTTTTTAGGAGACGTTCAAAAGTGTAATAGGTCTCTAGTTTTTAATTATGGTCTTGTCCTTCCCTTTGGGAAGCAACTTTATGATGCCTTTATTTATCTTTCTACCCAGGGTGCCCTTCTCTAGGGCTTCCTGATAAACTTGAAATAGATCCTCACTTACCCATTCACTAAAAGTCTTGCAAAACTCCACAGATAATCCATCCCACCCAGGGGATTTTTCATTACTCATGGAATGTATGGCTCACAAAATTTATTCCTTAGACCAACTGCAAGATTAGAGGTATCCTCCTGACCAATTTTCTTGGGGATGATCCTCATTATGTTGTATCTTCTCTTCTTGTTGCTTTCCCCATTACTTTCAGAGGTGAAGAGTTTCTTATAGAAGCCATGGAATTGCATTAAAATATCCTCCTAGGATGAAAAGAGGGTTCCATCTTCCTAGATTTTCCCATCTTGCTCTCTACAACTTTTTTGCTTGATGTAATTGAAGAAGAATTTAGATACTTTATCGCCACAGCTTAACTAGTTGATTTATTTTTTAAATTTTATTCTACACAATTAACTTCATTTTTTCCTAATTCAACTTTCTAATTAGGATCTAGAATAATTGCATATTTGAATGCTTAATTACAACAACTTAATGGAAATACAATTCATGCATACATTATTGAAATTATGCATTAAAAACTTAAGGTGAAAAACAAAATTGAGAAAGAAAAAGAGAGAAAGTGCAAATGATCTGATAACAGAGTTCGCCACAAATGTGACTACATCTCCAAGTCCGCTCCAAAAGATTGAGACCGATCCGATTAATCTCCAAAATAGAAATTACAAATGCACCAAGACCATTTCTTCTAGCACTTCGCCAACATGTCAATACTTTGATGTACAAAAATGGCTCAAGAACTCCTTAGAATCTCTCTTTCATATCACCTGTTTCTCTACTACACCACACTTAACTGAACTTCCCAAAAACACACCTATACCCCCCCTCTTTTATACATAAAATTAGCCTAATTAGGCTTAACAAATGAAATAAATGCATAACTCCCCTTAACAACTCGTACCATGACTTATTTGTCTTCTATGGCCTTTTAGTTTAGGAGGTTGAAGTGGGGTTTTGTTTGTTTTTGGATTTATAGGCCATTTGGTTATGAACTTAGGCCACATATTACATCAAAACCAAATAGACCTCCCATATAATTAAAGCCATATCGATGGCCTGTCGGTGAGAGTATATTTTGGTAACCGGCAGGTTGGCAGTTCCAACCCCGCCAGCCTACCTTTTGTATCTATCCATTGACAATGAACTCAACAAAACAAACCCAATACTCATACATAGTAAAGAACTCGTGGCAGGTGCAACAGTATACTGGGCACTTTCTATGTGAGGGGTCACGGGTTCGAGCCCGTTAGAGTTTTTTTTGTTAAACAACAACTAACTTGCCAACGGAAGATGGAGGGGCAGCGACTGAGCCACGTGTCGTACCAGGAGGGTACCACATGGAAAGCTCCTATTGGCTGATATTTTTGACATGTTCACCAATGTGTATGCTGATTGGGATGCCACTGTGCGCTGACTTGGATGCCACTAGTGCCAGTTTGACCAAATGTTTGACTGGTCGTAACTTGATAAAATGGATTCCTTTTCGCTTCATTCAAGTTGCACTGGAATCAGGACGTCGAGCTCTTTTTGACAGTGCTGAATTCTAGAGCATTAGAGATTCTTCAATTTTTAGTGAAAATATCCTCCGGATAAGGCCTCACCACTGGAGAACTTTTGGACCTCCAAAAGTGGTATTTATTTAGACATTAAGTGAGGACTTGGCCTCCCCACTTGACCTATATCCTCTATACAATTGTATACCTGAATCACAATCACAATGAAGACTGCAACAACATTGTTGAATATAAACATCATTTTATCACTTCCATAAACATCTACATCAACTGTTGTAGCCACTAACTAACAAACATTGACTAGCATCAAGATGAACAATAATGTAGATATGAAAGAGAACAAATCAACAACATATCGATCTCCCACAACATAAACATTTTTACCTAAGGGACCATCAATGCTTTCAATCACCATTTCCTCATGTTGTACTGTGGGTGCATCCTGTGACATCTGACCCTAGTTAGCTACTCCAAGTTCCTATCTAGAACCACCTATACTGATAGACATAAGAGTTAAATCTTTACTTGCATCAATCACCCCCTTTAATTGCCCTGTGTTTGTAAAAGAACAACCAATCTTAATCCTGTAAGAATGTACAATATACTAAATGCCATCTTTAAACAAATGATAATGATTCTTTTCCCTATAGAAAATAGCTTTCCGATCATATAGATAAGGGCTACTCAGAACTATCCCATAGATATCTAGTGGAACCACATCAAACTGTACTTCATCCACAAACTTACTAGTGATTACGAATCTCAAAGTGCATTGTCTTGTTACTTGCAATTTATCATTTTTCACAAATCTAGCCTAGTGGATAAGGTTTCTTATGCAATGTAGTTTTCAATCCCAAGTTTCTTACATCTTCAGAAATTAAGTTAACTTGAGAACCACTAACTATGAGTGCATCAATTTTAATGTTCTTAGGAACAACCCTTAAATGAAACAACTCATTCCTTTTCTTATCTTCAGAGACATCATTCACTTTAGAAGTAGAAGCACAAATATCAAAGGAAACATTTGAAATAGGATATTTACCTTTCATACCCATAGCTGTTATCTTAGTTTCATCATCAGAATCAAAACCAAGATCCATAACAACATTTGTGGCTTTCTCCTTACCTTTTTGTTTTTGATTATGTGCTTGAGCCCACTTAGGCTTCAATTTGGGATGCAACATGCAACAATGATCTTCATCATGACCCTTCTTGTCACAATGAGAGCAATAAAAATTGTCATCCTTCTTGACTGTAGATATCTTCTTTCCTTTCCTTGTCTCTTCATTCTTAGAAGATTTCTTTACAAAGTTATCATTATCAATGAAAGAACCCTTTCCCCTTGACTCTAAGTGTGTAGCTTGAATAGACACTTCATCCAAATTACAAGGGCTCAATACCAAAATGGAATGTTTGAGATATGAATGAAAACCTCCTATGTACTTTAACAAAGTATCATGGGTGTACAAAGGTACATTTCATGCAATAGCCTTCTTTCTGAATTCATGGGTGTACTCATGGACAGTTTGACCTTTCCCTTGTTTAAACACTTTCCACTTCATCATTAATTGTTGCATGTGACCTAAGGGATATAATTTCTTTTTAAGAGCATTAATAAATTCTAACCAAGAAAAATTGACTCTACCATGCTGTAAAATTTCTGCTCTAGTCCTACTCTCCCACCATGTAAGCGCTAAACCTCCCAACCGAAGAGTGGCTAACTAGATCCTAGAAGCATCATCAAAGAGGTTTTGAACTCTACAATAAACTTCTACTTGTTGAATCCAATCATCTAGTTTTTCAGCATCTAATTCACCACAATACTTAGGTAGTTCAAATTTAACATCCAATTTAATTTGAGGCTTATTTACACCCTTAAAAGGATTACCAAAAAGAGAATGTGTAGAAGAAGAAGAAGAAGGAAGAGAAGAAGGAGGAGTAGACAGAGGAGATTTTGGGGGTTCATCACCACCTCCTGGTTGCTTCTTCTTGCTTTTACTATCCCCATGATCTTATTCACGTTTCATGCGTTCTTCCCTTTCTTTAAGTAGCATCTCCAACACAACTCTCATCTACCAGAAAGCTCTTCAAAACTCCTACTCAATGAGTTCCTCGGGTACCTCCATTCCAGACATAGACATTTTTGAAAAAGTTTTTCATTTCCCAATCTTAGCATTATATTCCTCAAGCTTTCCTTCACCTTTCTGAATCCTAGATCTTGTTAGCATTCAAACCAACTGCAATAATAGTCACCAAAAGCTCTAATACCAACTTGATCTGATTAGGGTCTAGACTAATTGCGTATTTGAATGCTTAATTACAACAACTTAATGGAAATACAATTCATGCACACATTATTGAAATTATGCATTAAAAACTTAAGGTGAAAAAAAAAATTGAGAGAGAAAAAGAGAGAAAGTGCAAACGATTTGATAACGAAGTTTGCCACAAATGTGACTACGTCTCCGGGTCTGCTCCAAAAGACTGAGACCGATCTGATTAATCTCCAAAATAGAAATTACAAATGCACCAAGACCATTTCTTCTAGCACTTCGTCATCATGTCAATACTCTGATGTACAAAAATGACTCAAGAACTCCTTAGAATCTCTCTTTCATATCACCTATTTTTCTACTTCACCACACTTAACTACACTTTCCAAAAACACACCTATACCCCCCCTCTTTTATACATAAAATTAGCCTAATTAGGCTTAACAAATGAAATAAATGCATAACTCCCCTTAACAACTCGTACCATGACTTATTTGTCTTCTATGGCCTTTTAGTTTAGGAGGTTGAAGTGGGTTTTTGTTTGTTTTTGGATTTATAGGCCATTTGGTTATGAACTTAGGCCAAATATTACATCAAAACCAAATAGACCCCCCATATAATTAAAGCCATATCGATGGCATATCGGTGAGAGTATATTTTGGTAACCGGCGGGTTGGCAGTTCCAACCCTGCCAGCCTGCCTTTTGTCTCTATCCACTGACAATGAACTCAACAAAACAAACCCAATACTCATACATAGTAAAGCACTCATGGTGGGTGCAATGGTATATCAGGCACTTGCTATGTGAGGGGTCATGGGTTTGAGCCCGTTAGAGTTTTTTTTGATAAACAATAACTAACTCGCCGACTGCTCGCCGACGGAAGATGGAGGGGCAACGACTGAGCCACGTGTCATACTAGGAGGGTGCCACATGGAAAGATCCTATTGGATAATATTTTTGACATGTTCACCAATGTGTATGCTGACTGGGAGCCACTGTGCGCCGACTTGGATGCCACTGGTGCCAGTTTGACCAAATGTTTGACTGGCTGTAACTTGAGCAAATAGACTCCTTTTCGCTCTGTTCAAGTTGCGTTGGAATCAGGACGTCGAGCTCTTTCTCATGGTGTTAAATTTTGGAGCATTGGAGATTCTTCAATTTTTAGTGAAAATATCCTCCGAATCATTCAAACACATTATCACATGATAATCACAATTAATCAATATTTTTTCCTCCCATTGTACACATCTATATATTTGACACTCACTTTGAGATTTACAATTTCTTTTAACTCAATCAATGTATGATGCCCCATGTGGTAACAAAAAAAGTATCCCTCTACATTTTTGTACTTTTTTGGGCCCTCCCTATTAAATTGAACTTAATGTTGCCTTGACTTAGTGTTGTAGTGTGTTTAACACATTCACATTAAGTTTTTGGCCCTTGTAAACTAAATGGAATTAATCTAGTACCTTATTTAGGGTGTTGTAAAATGTATCCTAATACTTTCACACTAATCTAGGGTTTTCATTATTAATTAGGCTTCTTTATGCCTTATTTGGCCTTATTTTTCATCTAAAAGCCTTAAATAAATGCATCTTTCTAAGGATAATCCTAACATTCACCAACATCGAATCATAATTCATATATTTTTGGATTGTATGTCCAAAATTTAGTGATTTGGACTCATATGCCACCTTGGGTGTATGGGTCCCACATAAGTTTCAGGGCCCGGATCTAGAGATTTCATGTGAATGTATTCATTTCTTGAAAAATGTGTCCCAAAGCTTAGCCTAATGAGACTCATATACCACATCTGGTGTATGAGTCCTATGTGGCTTAAACCTAAATTAAATTCAAATTCTTGGTAAGATTTTATTCTCCTAGATTTGATGCCAACTTGTAGTGTTGTAATTTCAAGAAATTTGGCATAAACAAGTATAAATACAAGGTTATTTCACATATTTTCTCCTAGCAATTTTCATGAGCAAGTGTAACCTAAGCATTCAAAAATTATAGCATTCTAACATTCTAGCAGTCAAGAGAATTCAAGAGTGATTATCAAGCATTTTGGAGCATTATTCAAGAATCAAACATCATGTCAAAGTCATCATGCATCATGTTTGTTTTTGAGCTAACATTTGTGATGTAGGGTTTCATGATTCAAGCAAGCACTCAATTTAAGATCTACTACATTCAAGCAAGACTCAAGATCCAAATTCAAGTTAGCCATCTCATACATGTTTGCAACACTTTGTTTCTAGGGTTTGGTGAGTTGCAACATATCATTTTGTTCATTCATCATTCCTCCTTTCCATTTGATTTCATTACAAGGTTTGATTCCCAAAACGGGGTTTGACTAAGGAAAACCCTTTTCTACTAACAAAAAAATAGTTTTCCCTCTCTCTAGCATGTGATTTGCAGATTGGGGTTGAAGAAACATTGAAGAGCAAGATTTTTAAGAAGTTATGAAGTTTACAAAGTTGTCACCTTGTTTGGAAGATCACTAAAAGGTATCTATAGAGCAAAATTTCACATTTCAGATTCAAAAATTAGGATGAGAAGATAAAGTAGAGATTGAAGAGTAGTTTCAAATCTTGATTCTCTGAAAATTCCAAGGAGGATTGATATGCCACCTCTGGTGTATGAATCCCAATATAGTAAACTTTCTAGTTTTTTAGGTGTTCCAGACTTGTCTTTGCTAGATTTATGTTCTTGCTCAGAAACCCTACTCTGGGACTAAATCACCCAACCTAGCATATGAGTTCCAATGTGCATTAGATTCAAAATTTTCAAAATTTCAATTCTTCAATCAAGCTACTACTGGTTTCTAGGTGTACCTCTCTATTTTCTTAGTTTGTTGTTCTATATTTCATTCATTTCTAGATCATTTATTGTAGTCTTGCATATCATTGAGTTTCATAATTAGATATTGCATGTTACATGTCTTTCCAAGCCCTAGCTTGGTGGTTAAACCCTCTTTATTCATTAGTCATACCATAGGACACCTTATTGTAGATCTCTTTCTCTCATTGTATCCATGGATTGAGATCTCTAGGGTTTCCTTGAGCGAAACTAGGTGAAATAGGATAAACCCTACCCTTTGTGCTCCATCTCCTAAAACATAGAGCACCTCCTTATATTTGTTGTTTCATTTTGGTGAACTTGCATTTAGAACATCTTAATTTTGATTTGGAGTGCATCATAACTCTAGATCTAGCTTACATTGACATTGCATTAGGTTTTGTTTTAGTTAATTGGCATCTAGGGTTTCTAAGTATTTTATTAGTTAAAGTGCATATAGGTTGCATTTTTTTCCTCTTGCATCACTAAAATTGACTTAAAATCTACATTTGCACTTAGTCTAGACATCATACACATAAAATTTACATAGAATTTGTTGAAAATAGTGTAAAAACCCTAATTTGGGACTCATACACCCCTCTAGGCGATTTAGCCCCACTATAGGTGGTTTTTCCTAATTTATGGGTATTATTTGGTGATTGTTATTTAGCACTCAAATCCCTTAAAAAACCTCATTGGGACTCATATGCCCCTCTGGGTGATTTAGTCGCCTTTTAGATTTTAAATTGAATTTTTCAACATTAAATTCTCTATTTTTGTGTTTCACTTGGTTGTTATCACATTTTTGTTTCAGTTAGTAGATTTTCTATTTCATTCAATTTATTGAACCTAGCTTCATTTCATTTAAATCAGACTTAGAGTATAGCATTTATCTTGTGTTGATTGCATTCATCTTGCATTCATAGATTACCCCTTGCAAGAGCTTGACAACATGGTGTCCTATTTATAATACTATAGTGAGATAAAGTTTGAGACTCATGTCATCCCGTGATAGAACAATCATCATGGATCTTGGGTTATCTAGCTCTTTCACTACTAGTGTTGACACTAGTTCACTAGGTATGGACCATACCCTTAACAACTCTTTTCCTTCAAGTAG